>MU182795.1:245712-271045 GCA_016904865.1 Pissodes strobi | reverse complement strand
CCCCCCCCCCCCCCCCCCCCCTTCGTTTATAAAGTATCAGAAAGTTTTCGATTTTCTACTCAGATCTTTCACTCTCTTTCTCTTCACGTTTCCAGGATTGGGGCGCATTTTTTTTCGGGTACAAGTAAGCAGCAAGCAAGACACGCGTCGTGTTGGTGTTTAGTTTTGATGGAAAACAACAAGAATTAAAAAGTATTGCGTAAATTCCTATAGAATACGAATCTAAAATGCACTACTTCTGTTGCTTTGCGAAAGGGATAATTACTTATATGCTAAAAATAAAATATAATGAAACAACGAAATTGTTTAATACGCCAAATATTTGATTATTTGGTCGCAACGAACAGTTTTATTATGCAGGAGGCATATTTACACATCCTCACATACGATGGCACCAGAGTGCTGAAAACTGTAAGCAAGAATTACGCTACAAAAGCTCACTGATTTCGGCACCTACGTAACTGGCTATCATAGGCACCAGGGTGCTGATATCGGTTAGGTTTTGTAAGCGTTTGTAGCGCTACAAAAGCTCACTGATTTGGGCACCTGGAATACGCTGTTATATAATATTTCCCTTTCGCATGGCCCTCTGTTCGCTTCGCTCGCTACGGGGGCTCAAGAAAAGGAAACTAACCAGGTGGTAACCCAAACTAACCCAAGACATACCCAAAATCAAGAAAAAAAAATTGTTTTGAAACTTAACCGAAAAAAAAAGCAACGGGGTTTGAACCCGGACCGTCCAGGTGAGACCCAGCTATCTAAACCTCTAGACCACGAGAGCTCTTACCGCAAATTGATTGCACCGTGAAGGCATGGCGCGATTAGGTGCCCAAATCAGTGAGCTTTTGTAGTGCTACAAACGCTTAGAAACCCTAACCGATTTCAGCACCCTGGTGCCGTCGTATATGAGGATGTGTAAATATGCATCCAGGAGAATACCAGAATAAGTAGAGCAAAATGATTAATATTTATAATTTTCAGTTTTTATGAAAGCTAAATTGAGTAATTTACCATCTGTGCAATTTGTGGTTGTATAAGGTGCCAAAATGTTCATTTGCTTCCAAAACTCTGTCGCTTAATATATTGTGTTTCTCATGATCCATCCAAAATTTAAAATGTTTAATACGCCAAAACACTGGCTGATTGAAACCAAACATACATAGATGGACGCAGAAAAATCAGCTGATTCCGATGGTATAAATAACTCAATTTCGGCCAAAGTGGCGTATTAGTCATTTCTCCTTTCAACCGTCGATTATTATTGTGGAAAGAAATTTTTTATTTATTTAAGAAAATATTTAATCTTCGTACCTTGTGTATCACGATTTATTAATTATAATTTATTAATATTAATTATCTCGAATTTAAAAGAGTTATAAATTTATGTATAAATTATTGTTAAATAAATATTTTTATGAAAGTGAAATGTCCTTCGAGCGTAAATATACCTACTTTGAAGGGTTGAGCTTTAGGAAAAATTTATAAAATTCGTATGTAATATTTTTGATAAGCAGAATTATTCTAAGTTTTTATCTTTTTTGTGTTTTATGTATGACTTTTTGTATTACACTAAAATATAAATTTAAGTTATTAAAATTTAGAAATAATGATAAAATTAGTAAGTATATAAATTTGTAACAGCTTATTATTAATAAAAGGTTTTTTAAAGTAACCCGGCAAATACATTTTTCACCTGTTTATTAAACACATGACCTTTTGATTATAATTTAAGATCTAATATGCATTGAAAATATGGCTATATTATCAAAGTATATATGCAATTGCTGAATCATCATATATTTTAGCAAGAAAATAAAGACAAAAGGGGAACAGAAATCCATTTAGCGATTATCTTCATCAGTATCAGTGTTCCAGAAAATTGTACCTTTAAAGATACGGCCTGCCAAAGCTGTTCTTATCGTTATAAAACACTAAAAGAACTGGAAACTAGGTTAAACACGGATCAACATGCGTAATGCTTATTGATGCTGTGATGGAGATGCGATATGCGTGTTGGGCCTATGAATTACGGATAAGTTTAAAAACGTTATAATGCAATTTTATTAGGGTAGCAAAATACATATTACGATACTACTACACGAATTTTACGTCGATTTTCACAACCATTAGACAACAGGAAAGTGGGAAGAGCTTCATCAAATATCATATTAGCATGGTAGTTTTTTAGTGTGTTGTTGTGAAGCCATTTTTGTTTGACAAATTTCAATGCTATTTCTGATAGAATAAAAAATGCGTTTTAAAAAGAATGAAATATTTATTAGGTTGCCATTTTATTTTATTATATTTTTGCATTCCCTCTAAGTTTAACTTGAATTTGGCATCGATAGCAGTACTCTTTTTGCATGCACCATCTTTCATTAAGATTGCGGTAAATAAAAGTTGTGTTTTTTCTTTAATCTAAAATTATGTAGTAGTAGTAGTAATAGATCCTAATGTGTCATGTGACTCGTTTCATAATATTAAACAAAGCGGTTCTTACTTACTTCTTCATAAATTTTGAATATACTGGCAACAATGTCATGTTTTATCATTTCGCTTACAGGTAAAGGTAATGTTTAAAAATTGACAGCCTCCTTTGACCTCTATTACTTAATTATGGCCAATCGACACGGAAAATAAATGGGAAATTTTGCATATAATGTCTTCCCTAGTTGCATTTCAGCAAATGGAAAAAATATATATGTTTGAGAGTTTACATAATTATCGGCTCTTTTAGAATTGTACCAAATTAATGGCTTTCCAGTTATATTAATATTAATCCTTTCCATCCCGATCATTTCGTTTTACCTGTTTGTAAATTAACTCTATTAAGCTGTCTGCTCGAATACTTGGATAAACACGCCTTGAGGCCCCATTCGTTATCTTAAGATTTATGGATCCATTTGCTTACTGTCTAGACTTCCTAAAAACAGGTTACCCTTAGGCTGGTTGAGACTGGATTTTCAAAATTCGAAAGCGTCAAATAAAATGATAAAATTAATTAGCCAAAGTTTTGAAAAACGAGAGGAAGCTTTCGTAATTTTTTTAATTCGGGAATTGATTGAACAAATATTGCTCATCATTGCCTATATTGTAAATAGGAGGGAAATAAAGAATTATGTGCTAAGCAAAGGTAAATAATGGTAATGGGCTATAGATCTCCTGGATCACAATAATCTATATGATAAACGCTGCCATCTATAGTCAGGAATAATAAACTAGAGAAGGACGTGACGAAGTTGGCATGAAAACCTTAATATGCATATGGCAAAGACGTATGGGCAAGACTATTTTTCTTGTTTAGAGTTTATAAAAATGTGTTTAAACTCAAAATTTTAAATAAGATTAAACTATTTTTGTTAACAAAGAATTGAAAATTTTTTTTTAGAAACTTGTTGTGTTTGAATTTGAACAAACCTAGATAAGCCAAAAATAAATAGAAGTATAACGATTTAGGGATTGTATGAAAGGCATCTTTAAGAGTATGAGTTTATGAGCGAAAAATAGGCAAAGATAATTCATGTTGTTTCTAATTTAGTTAATAAAAACACCAGACTGGAAAATACTCTGCAAAACAAGCATTATGGTCCCTGCTTTAGTTCCCAATTTATGGGATTTTCTTTAGGATCAAACGAAAAATATAATAAGTATTAAGTTTCTCAATGTTCAAAGCATCAAAACACAACCATCAATGTGAGATAACCCACATCTTCAATACTATTTCATTAGACCTGATACATTAATTTTTGAGACACCCTATATATGGGTATATTTTGAGACACCCCTTATACATGTAAAAGATAAAAACAAGTCATAAATTGAAGTCGAGTTTTTGCGAGGTTTTTTGGAGGAGATCCGAAAGGTATTGTTGGAGAACGAAAAATAGAGAGTCAGAAGCCAGCGGAGTGTACAGTTTATTTTGGTGAATTGTTTTGCTTCTGTGTTGCAATATTATGTCATTACAAGTCGGTAAAATGAAACTTATAATATTGTTATTATCATAATTTGTACCATTATATATTTTATACTCATTGATAATTAATATTTGATGGCCTAACATGTGTATACCTTTTCATATTATTATTAACATAATTTGCATAAACATTTCTCCTATTTTCATTGATAATTAATATTTGATGGCATGTGTGTATATATTTTGATATTGTTATTAACATAATTTGCATAAATATTTCTTCTATTTTCATTGATAATTAATATTTGATGGCCTAACATGTGTATACATTTTCATATTGTTATTAACATAATTTGCATAAATATTTCGTCTATTATCATTGATAATTAATATTTGATGGCATAAGTGTGTATATATTTTGATATTGTTATTAACATAATTTACATAAATATTTCTTCTATTTTAATTGATAATTAATATTTGATGGCATAACGTGTGTATATATTTTGATATTGTTATTAACATGATTTGCATAAATATTTCTCCTATTTGATGGCATAACATATGTATATATTTTGATATTGCTATTAACATAATTTGCACAAGTATATTGATTTCATTCTCATTGATAATAATTCATATTTGATGGCACAACATGTGTATATATTTTGATATTGTTATGAACCTAATTTGCACAAATATTTCATTTATTCTCATTGATAATTTATATTTGATGGCCTAACATGTGTATACCTTTTCATATTGTTATTAACATAATTTGCATAAATATTTCTCATATTTTCATTGATAATTCATATTTGATGGCCTAACATGTGTATATATTTATATTTGATGGTATAACAAGTGTATATATTTAATGAAATCGTTTTATGCTGTGAATAACACTGTGTATTGTTTCCTGTCTCTTCGTGCTGGAATTTTAGTTTTAGTATGACTGTGATTGTAATGTAAGTAAGGGACTTGATGAATCCACTAACATTTTCCTCCCCTGACTGAGCGAATATCCTAGCTATAAATCGTGAGCTTGCGAGCAAAGCACCCTAAGTCGTTCTTTTAACAAATGCTATATTTTCAATGATTTGCTTTTGTATGAAACCTATGTGAAATTTAAATTAACATTATTTTGTAACCTTGAATTTTTGACTTGATGCCAATTGCTTATAAGCACCCGAAATGATAAAGGATCTGTAGCCTGTGCAGAATTACACAGAATGAAACCACATATCGTAATTGAAATGTATTATATCGAAATGACTATAACTAATTAGCAACAGTAAACGAATACTATTCAATCACAAATAATGTAATCAATCGCTAAGCGATAACGAAGGAAATATATATATTAATCGGCCTGCAGGTCTTACTAGAGATATTAGCTCAATTTGCAACTATAGCTGAGTAGCCTCCCGTACGGGACCTCAGTACCTGCTGGCGACGTCTGGCTAACTAATACCAAACTCTTCAGTTTTGAATGTATTGTAGTATTGTCACAAGTGTGGAACGACAAATTGCGGTGCGTGAGACAGTAATTTAATTAGTTGTTATACTAATAAAGGTTGTACAGCATAGCTCGGTTTAGGAATTGGGATCGAGGTTTTCTCTGCCATGCTCTTTTCCCTCGTGAATTCCAGGCGGAGTATGGCACGCTTTTCTTTAATAAATTAGGCGTATTAGGAATCTGTGGTTTAATTTACATGACGCACCTTTCCCTCAAATTTCCCTAAATGTGTTCCGTTGAAGCGCATAATGAGTGAGTAAAATTGTGTAAGATATAATAATAACACAACGTAGGTATTGGGCCTCTTTTTAATCCATTTCTTTTTAATCTAATTTGACAATCATTGGCAAAATAAAGGCAAAGCACAATTTTACTTATCTGATTCAACTATGTTGAATCGACCCGGGTACGTTATACTACAAATGGTTTTAATATATCCGAAAATATCACTAAAAAAGCTAAAAGCACAACGAAAATATAGATGATGCAATGACAGCAATGGTGAAACGAAGGCCGTTCGTAGGTTAGCAACGTCACAGTGACGACGATGTTGGTGAGGGCACCGCGGGGCACGGGGCGATAGTAAGTGAGCATAGGCTCTTATGGGAAGTAACCATCCTTCTCTAGTTTATTATTCTTGATCTATAGTAGCTGTCAGTAGTTCGCACAAATTTTGAAAAGTATGTAGGGACTTCCTCGCTAGCTCTCGAATCTGCTATCTCGTGGAAATTTTTCTTATTTGTGGTGTTATATTAAACATTTTCCTTTGCTTTTCATACAACCCTATACCATTAGATTCTGGTAAGATAAATTTACTGTATTATAACATGGATTTTGACTCGGGGGGGCCCTCCCCCCGCCCATTATAACAAATGTGGTATCTCATAATATCAACAATTCTCAAGATATTTCAAACAAACAAAGAAAGGTATTTCGCTATAAAAACACGGATGTTGGTCCTTTCATGGTATACCTGATTATAAAAACTGACGTGAATAATAAAAACGTTAGGCTGAATAATTTTAAAATTGCTTAGGACATATATAATTTGTACCTGTGGGATGTAAAAAAAATTTATGTTAGAGGCAGAAATAGGCTGGGAGTCGAATTCTATAACTTTGAAGCGGCGAATAAATTTACAGAAAACAAAAAGCTAAAGGAATTAGATTATGAGTTATTTATTCCATTCAATTACGCATCATGTAAGGGGATAGTTAGTTCAATTGAATCCTCTTTCATAGAGCAGGAAATTTTAAATTTAATTAAATCTCCTTTTAAAGTTACGGAGGCAAAAAATGAATAGGAAAATAATAGATGCCGATAATAAAAGTGCTTATGTGCCCACGGGCACTGTTCTGTGAACATTTGAGGGCACGATCTTGCCAAGAGAGCTCAACTTGTACGGACTAATCTCGCAAGTATCCTTATACATACCCCCTGTTACACAATGTTTCTCTTGTCTAAGATACGGATACACTAAAGTGAATTTAGAAGTAAAATAAAATGCTTCAACTGTGGTAATCATCATGAAAAGGAAGAGGAGGAAAGTGAGATTTGTGTAATGCAATGTTATCACTGTGAAAGCAAAGCGCATAAATCGACGGACAAAAAACGCCCTGAATTCTTAAGGCAGAAAGCTATTAAAATCAGAATGGTTAGTGATGACATTAGCTATTTTGAGGCACAAGTAATGTGTCCGATAAACTATGAGACTTCTAAGACAAAACTTAACATTATAGGTCAAAGTGCTAACTTACGCCCGTCTGACTTCCCTACCTTAAACTTTAGATATTTGGACAATAATGCGATAAATGTAAATCAGAGGAGTTCTACACTCAATAATCAAATAAACAATTTCAAAAGAAGCTTCACCCAAGTGATGAGTGAAAGCCCTAAAAAAAGAACTATTTACAGAAATTCACAAGGTTATGATGAAGATGATTACAACAGACAACTTTTCTTTCCAAATTCAAGACCTCCAAAACAAAATATAGCACATACTGACCATAAACATATTACCCTACTCTATTCCCCAAGACAGAGACCACAAACACAACAAAGACAGCCTGATAGTGCCCTGGAAAGCTTTAAAAAACAGTTTTAATCTATAGAGGAGGATGTACTTGTACATCTTCTAACACAAAGAGCCCCAAAGATGGGCGAACATGGTAGGGAAACAATAAATAACATTTTTCAGACGATTAACAGCCTCGAAAAAACTAACAAATCATACGATGATCCCACAGGGGAAACATACGATACCGATTTTTTTCCCAATTTTAGTCCATCCTCTAGTTGAATCAACAAATATTTAAAGAAAAAAATGCAGATTTCAATAGTGAATGTAAAATTAAAATTATTCAATGGAACATTAGAAGCATGAAAGCGAACAGATCAGAACTTATCAATTTATGTTACTCGCACAACACGGATGTTATATGTCTTAATGAAACTTGGCTAAATAAAGACACGGATTATGTAGCGCTAAAATATTATGATATCATAGGAAGGGATAGACATGACATCGCAGGGAAAAAAGTATCGTACCAAGAACTTATGTATATTATAGACAAAGCGACAGCCAAGTCCATTCCTATAAAAAAAAATTATATCCCTCAAAAACAGAAACCTCAGAACCCATGGTGGGACTCTGAATGTGCCGATAAAATTAAGGAACGCAAAACAGCTTTTGCAAATCTTAAAAGAAGCCCTTCCTTGAATAACTACTTATTAGCCAAACACATACAAGCCAAAACCAAAAGGTTTCTTAAAAAGAAGAAAAAGTTAAAATTCAAACAATTTACAGCCTCATTGAATAGAAACACTGACATATCAAAAGTATGGCAAATATTTAGGAAGTTTAATGTGAATGTTAGGAAAACCTGTAAGCTTCCAAATCTGGAAATTTCAGGAAAAAACTTATACAATCTGACGCCAGTCAATATTTTACCGGACTTTACGCTGCAACAAATAACGGAGGAAATAGAATATTTCAACATTAGTGAATTAAAGATTATTCTTGACAAAAATAAAAAGTCTGCCACTGGCAAAGATGACGTATCCTACTCAATGCTGAAGAATCTACCAAGAATACTCCAATTCGCTCTTCTTGATATTTACAATAATTGTTTAAGAGACGGGAAAATACCTGATGAATGGAAAGAATACGTCATCTTACCCATTTTAAAAAGTCAAAAAGACCACAACTCTCCTGAGAACTATCGGTCGATCGCCCTAAGCTCCTGTATGGGTAAAACTATGGAGAATATGATAAAAAATAGGCTAGAATGGGTTGCTGAAAATCAGAACTTATTTTCCCCTCATCTAACGGGGTTCAGAAAAGGCGTGAGTATCAATAATAATATAACATATTTAACCTCATTCATACAACTGGCCTTCAGCCAAAACCTTCATACAGTGGCAGTCTTCTTAGTTTTAAAAAGTGCATACGATTGTGTAAATATTGTGTATATATACCAACTATATGACTACCTGAACAAATACAAGTTCCCCAAAGAACTAGTCAATATTACTTTTAATATCTTGTCGGATAGGTGAATATGGGTGGCAGACAACTCTAATAGTCTCTCAGGACCGAGAAAGATGAATTCAGGCCTTCGTCAGGGATCCCCATTAAGTCCATTCCTATTTAATGTATTATTAATTTCTCTATTCAAAATTAATCTAAATAAAATTAAATTGCTAAGTTATGCAGACGACCTGGTTCTGCTTGGGAAAAGCAGTGACAGTAAGGCTTTAATTAGCGATATGCATGAGGCACTGGTAAAAGTTAATACCTGGTTTATAGATCATAATTTTATTATCTCGAAAAATAAAACACAAGCAATGTGGTTCACCAAAGGTAAAATAAATTACATCCCTCCGGATATAATAATTGACAACAACACAATTCCACTTAGAAATAATGTAAAGTACTTGGGATTATCATATAATCAAAACCTCAAATGGGATCAACACATTAACTTCATTTGCAACAAAGCTAGGAAAGCAATAAATGTTATGAAGGCGTTTGCTGGGGTGTGGTGTGGTTCGGACCCAATCACGCTGCGCTTGGCTTTCAATGCTCTATTTAAGCCACAGGTGGCAAAGGTGCCATAATACTACAGCCCACTTCAAAAAAAATCTAAACAAGCTAGATAGTGTTTTCCATCAGGGTTTGAGAATAATACCGGGGTGTATGAGATCCACACCAATAAATGCTCTGTTAGCCGAAACTGCGGAAATAGATCTATACCATAGAAGACTGTGGCTCACTACAAAATTTTTACTCATAAGTAGACAGCCAGAAAGGTCACCCACTCATTCACATTTGGTTATTGGAAAACAAAGGAGCCACCCCTTCTTATCCAAGCGATTTCATATGTATTGCCTTTCCAGAGGGACAGGGACAAAAAAACGCCCCTGGTTTGATATAGAATTCCAGGTACAAACAAATAAGATCAAAATAATCAAATTAAACCTAAAAAAACAAGATCCCGATAACAGCAAATACTTTTTGCCTGAGGTCGAGAAATATAAAGATAATTACACTTTTATCTACACTGATGCATCTAAAGGCACAGACGGAACGGGCTTTGGAGTTCATATCCCCAGTTTAGACTATAACTTTGCATCCAAGCTTCCAAATAACATGGATATTTGTACGGCAGAAATTATGGTAATCCATAAAGCATGTACATATAGTTTGTCTGGAAAAACATGTGGATAGCGCCATTATTTTTTCACTCATTAAGTGCCATCAAAAAACTAGACAAAAACGGAATATTTCAAAATAACGATAAAATCACTTTATTAACTAAAAGAATTCTGATTTATTGTTACGATAACTACATCAACCTCATTCTGTCTTGGATTCCAGGACATACTAAAATTCCGGGTAATGTACAGGCAGATATACTGGCGAACGTAGGGAGAAATTTAAATATTCCAATGAATATTACGGTAGACAAAAACGTAATTTTCCCGTTAGTGAGAAGTAAAATTAGGAAAGAATTTACGGATCATTGGATTAGTAATTGGGGTAATAAGGTGAATTGGGACAAATGCATTCAAGGGAAGTTCCCTGTGAAAGCAATTTATAACAAAATAAACTTTATAGATAGAAGGCACATCACGGTAATAATGAGGATGAGAACAGGGCATTGTTTGACTAAGGAACACCTTTGCAAAATAGGAATTAAAGATGACCCACGATGCGAGTGTGGTCAAGTCGAAACTCTCAATCATATCTTTTTTGAATGTCCTATTAATGTAAACCCAGGTGTAAATGTATATGAAGATATAAGGACAAGCGGGCTGTCTGCGCCATTTACCATTCAAATGGTTCTGGCCAATATCAATTTCAAAATTACTAAAAAGTTAATTAAATTTATTGACCACAATAAACTAAAAATCTAACTAGAATAATTACAATAATAATAATAATAAGTATAAGTTTGATACTAATTCCTATCTATCCTGTGATTTAAAGTTCAATTGTGTAATGCTCCAATGGAGCGGGAAGAGTTTATTTTCCTCTGTTGTAATGCCTGTTTATTAACCAACCAAACACCTGATCTTAAAAAGAGTAAAATATAACCTAAGTTAAAAAAGAAAAAGCATAATGCAAGGCCAAATGTAGTAATCAGTCTATTCATAATCGTAGAGTTCAAAAATTAAAAAATGGTGACGTCTGTTAGAAAAGTGAGAGAACATCCTGACTGAAGGCTAACGGAGAGCTTTGTGCTCGTCTATCCGAGGTCATACCGATTGAGCTGAAGAATGGCGCTGGAAGCAAAAAAATGGCAGCCGACTTCAAATTAGAAAGAAAGAAAGAAAAAGTATGTAGTATTAGAGGGTAAAGTTTCGTATTAGTATACATTCATTCAGATTTCATAAAAGCAGCAATGTTCAATCAAATATAAAGGCCTATTTCTGTATCAATTTTTTGAAATCACATTATTAATCACCGGAAGAAATATAATTTCGTTTTATTTGCATGTTGCTTCGTATGTTAAACTTCTTAAATCCTTTAAGCGTAATCAAACGGACCGTAACTCGACTCATTCGCTTTGATTTTTTATATTCCCATTCTCATAAAACCTCTCATATTATACGAGAAATGATTGATGTCGGACTTTTTCAAAACAAAATTATCCATATTTATGGAGTTTTAGATTCTTGTTAAAAATTGACGTTATTAGATTTAGGGAAGTTTCCATTTTTCTTGCATATAGGGTTCAAAGTGGGAGTGATTTATTATTAGATAGATTTTATATTTATGAGGGGTTATGCGGTGAACATTGTTTCCACTGCATATTTCTTGAAGAATATGTTTATGCATATGCTTCTTCTTCTCAAGCCGAATTGAGGTAAAAACGAATCCTTTTTGTAATAGTATGTATTTTATATAAACTGTTAGACCATTCAAGCGGGCCAAAATCTTTGAGCTTGGGTATTATCCAGAGGTATGGAAAGTGGTGACCGCTCTGATATAACTAAGCAATAGCGGGGATGTCTATTGTCTCCAAGATTATGGAGTCTCTTATCACCAGGGCCTTAACATCTCAGTTCAGTGGCATGATGATCCAGGAGCAGCATGGTTTTATTAAGATTAAATCAACTACCTCAAACATGCTGGAGTTTCAATATTTTGTGTTAGATGCATTGGAGAGCCGTTCTCAGGTTGATGCAATCTACACCGATTTCTCCAAGGCATTTGACTGAGTAAATCATAGAATTCTTATTGAAAAGTTTAATGCCACGGGTGTGGGAGGCACTTTACTCTCTTGGTTGTGCAGTTATTTCACTGGACGAAAGCATATTATTCTATTAACATATGGGTATCTTTAAAAAATTGCATTTATTTTATTTCAATATAGCTTTAACAATTAATAAAAATTCAAGTTTAAACAAATGAACTAAAGCTAAGTAGGTAGGTATTTTAAAAAATAATAAAACAAATATAATTATATTTTATTCACATATGGATGTCTTATTTTGTATCTATCTACCTAAATTATTAAATCTTAAAACTTATTTAAATATAAAATTGTGCTTAAATTTGTGTGGTTTAGCCTAGTGCGGCGGTCAGGTGGTAAAACTGAAAGATGCATTGTCGGATAAAATCACTGGACACACTTATCTCCATTTCTGTGTAATTGTTTTGTTAACGATCTTAAGAGCATCTTGAGTTGCAATTTTTTACTTTATGCTGAAGACTTGAAAATGTTCACAACTGCTGATTCACTGAATGATTGTTTGAGACTTCAACATGATCTTGAGCTATTTGTCAGTTAATGTAAATCTAACAAATTAAATGTTAATTGTAATTGTATATCACTGTTTGTACCTTTAATGAATCCAGTGTACTATCTGTATGTGATGGATGATGTAGCTATGGAGAGAGAAAATAATATTAAGGATCTGGGTGTGATTCTTGATCGGAAATTCACATTTGCTCATTAGATGGAGGAAATCTCGAAGCTTTCTAAAATACCACCTACGTTCTCGAATTGAGGTACTTTTCGTTCTTTTTAAAACGTAGGAGTATTCGCAAACGTTGGGGTTCAACGTTATCAGGGAGGGGGCATGTGTGAACTACTTTTTAATTTAATCTAATTTCAGTAAAACAATTAAAAAATCGAAAATATAGTCATTGCAAAATAAGGGCACCACCAAAATCTGCAGTAAGGTCTATCAACACCACACATCGGAAACTTTAAGGGTTAAATTGGAAATTTCGCAAATAAAAAGAGTTGTAAAAAATTGAGAAATTTGTTGACTAAAAAATACCATTCAAAGAAAATCCGGTCTTAGAAATATTGGTTAAAAAGGACACCCAGTAGGTATTAGGATGTTTCTAACCAAAAAAAATCCATCCAATGTAACGAAAATAGTGCCCCGAAAGTAGGGCGCCATTTTGTAACGAATTGATCAGTTGGGCGTCACTTAATAATGAAATACTAGCTCAGTCGTCAATTTGTAAGGATAAATTTAGTTAGACACTAATTTACACCGAAAGTTAATTTATTTAGTTTAATTAAGCGTGAGATTCATTTTCTCTGAGGGTGTGAGTTGTCTCTTTTATTAATTATATTTGGGCGCCAGAGTTCCTAGAGACAATGCAAACTGAGTATGCACACTATAAATAATTAGGTACTATTACTCAAGATATTTATTTTCTTTACTTTAAGATATGAAATTCAAAAGAATTTATGACTGAAATTTAAAATTCAAAAGAAAATTATGAAACTTTGTTCCAAACAGTGGCTCGCGGCAAATTTAAATAAAAGATAACTAAACTTGATTTTAATGATAAATAGAAAAATAGAGGTACAACCTCTCTATAAAGGAGTCTTATAACTCAAAACAAGTAATTTCTATTACTCTTCTATATGGCCCTTGACACATAAATTATAATTGAGCGTAATTACACCTCAATTAATTAGAGACAAAGATAAGGTAATCACTACCTCGCATTGAGATAGGAATTTAGATAAAAGATAAAGAAAAAAAACAGGTAAATTTACACATGTGAGCTTAACCTCTCATAAATGCAAATTAATGTCGGTAGTAGTAGTAGTAGTAGTAGTAGTAGTAGTAGTAGTAGTAGTAGTAAGGGTGGGGGGCCGAAACCCGGTAAGTAGGCCTATAAGTCCCTTTTCACCATCTCCGATCCACCCTCCTCTACCTGGCTACTTCCAACACCCGGCCCGCACTGAAACGGCCCGTCACCTTGATAAAGGTGAGGACGTCCTCCCAGTCCAGATCCTTTGGATCTTCCTGAGCAAGTGTTGGTTATCCCAGTATCTTCCTCGTTAGGCGACTCCACCTATCACAAATTCCTATATAGTGGTATGAGGACTCCTCCCCTGTCCCGCAGTTCGGGCAGAGTGGGCTGTCCCTCACGCCGATAAGGTGCAGATGTCTGTTTAGGCTTCCATGCCCAGTCAGAATACCTACCAAGTTCCTGATGTCCTCTCGGCTCTTTTTTAGCAGTCGCCTTGCTCTAGATCCGTCAAGATTTAGAATCATTTCCTTGGCTTGTCTGCATCCTTCTTTTCCTCTCCAATTGTGCTTTGTCTTGTTCCAGGCCCAGTTATTTAGTTCCTGAGAGATTTGCCTTTTATTTAAGCCCAGACCAGGTTCTGGACCGACGAGGTGGCTTAATGTCGGTACATCAGTGTTGAAACGTGACTGGGCAAGTGCTAATAATTATATGCTCGATGTTACAAATAAACTGAAATTTTAAAGAAATAAGATTGAAAAGAAAAAATATTAAGACTAACAATACTATGAGGGAAAATCAGAGAAATTCTACTAAAAATTCAATTTACTACCTTTGCAGGAATATAAAACAATGTGCGCGACCGCTAAACGATAAAATAATTTCGTTCTCTGTAAATTTGGACTAAACCATTATCAAATTACATGAATTTGACTAATGACGTACGCAATTATCCACCAACAAATCGGTATTTTAACCCGATGGTCACTACAAAAAATTAAGATTATTGAAGTTGTAAATTAATCGAAAGTGTAATATAAAAATGCTAAATTCTTGCTTTAGCAGAATATTATTAAGCGAATCAGAAACAATTATTAAGTATGTATTTAAAAAATTAAAATCTTGCATATAGATGAATAAAATATTTCAAGATCAAAAACTAGCACTTACCTAGTCAATAAACGACCTTGCTTTCAAAATTCAAGACGTTCAACCTCTTATGATTTTCAATGCTTTAATTGGATGATTTAAATCATGTGACTACCGCTATAGTACACGTGGCGACAAACTAAGGAAATACTCAATATATACTAAATATAGCAATCTATAGTAAATTAAGTTCATAAATTGTAGGCATTAATCAGCGCGCTACGGTTTCCAATTACCAACTACATGAGATAAGCCCGTTTCCGAATAGATGTCACTGGCGATTCATATACCAAACATCGAAAATCATTGATAATTAAACAGAATTTAGTGGAGCGGAATAACCTTATATTCCGTTACACCAAATCGGTGAGTTCAAAATTAAACTCTTTTTTTTATTCTGCAAACCGCGCATTAGTTGAATTGAGTTTAATTTTTTTATGTTTCTTTCCTGGTTACTGGTTTTTCTTTACGTTTTTTACTGCTTGACAATATTGCACATATAATATAGGAACCCGGTCAAATAACGCGCACCTAAGACAATTTGTTTGTTAAAAAGTGATTGCAAGTACTTCCATTTCGAATTTTGACACGACACGTGTCATCGCTTAGTAATTTATTACTGGAAAATTGAATAATCCAGAGGAACCAAACTTTCGTCTATTGAAGAGGAAGGATATTACTAGAACCTAGAATCGCATCGATAATTGAAAATGCAGAAATGGTGATTTTTTTGGATTTAAATTTGAAAAATCTACTTGAAGCAAATATGGCAGCCTACGCAGCTATTTTCAAGAAATCAATCTCATATTTGTTAGCCACGAGGTTACGAATCTGAAATTGATTTCTTGAAAATGATTCACGACATCTCAGCTATAAAAAAGTTCTGTAAAATTTTCCGTACGAGATTGAGAAATGCGAGAAAATCGAGGTTAACTTGAAATGTGTAGAAAATCGCAACAAATTTCAATATTTCGCAAATTTTACGAGTCTGAATAAATAGCTTTCCTTTGATGCATTATAGGAACGGCTTGAAGCCGGAAAAATGAGTCAGGATCGGAAAACGTGGGCATTCTGGTGAAGCAGTGTCTGGATTTTATATCAGATTTCGCGGCACGATTTTGCTTTTAGCATGCCGATGCCTGCAGTATTTGTTGCAAGCAGATCGATTTATTTGCTTGAAATCTGATTTAAAACAATTTGAAGATGGGAAAATGGACCAGGATCGGAGAATTTGGAAATTTTTTAAGTGATAAGCAGCGGTTTCTGTCGATTTCTAGGTAAAATTTTAGTTTAAACATCAAAGTTATGGCTATTAATATCAAAATATAGAACACAAAAAACACTTGTTTTTTATAATATTAATCTCAGATTGTTGATGTTTTCACTTCTGTCCTGTAATCTTAAACATACACCATTTTTTTATCGTTCATTTTTTTGTTGGGTGATTTATTTTTGTGACATCTATCTCCCTGCAGCCGTAATCTTTAAATGCTTTCAACATTAGAGTCTTACTTGTCATATTGTTTCCTTTCTTATTTAATAGTTAACTGTGCCCTAGATTTAGTTTCAGATATTTCGAGTTTCATCGTTAAATTCCCTGACATGTTTTGTAATGAATCTCGCTTATTTTCCTTCTTGTTTCTTAATCCAATTTCCTTCCGTTTTTTTTTCGTTATTGTTGACTTTTTCTTTATGTTTTCATCATCTTCCTCTGTAGAAAACAAAACATTTTTCAACATTGATTTTATATATTTTTAATCTGTTCCTTTCTTATCCTAGTAATGAAATAATTTGACTATATTCTAGTTTCAGTTTTCGTTTGCTTATTTGTTTTAGCTCTAATGATTTTGATCAATTCGCACTATCTTTTAACTATATTTTCTCAATATAACATAATTGTTCTCTATTATTTTTTGCTTCCTCATTTAACTTGCTCATCCGTCTTTCATTATTTAATAATGCAATAATTTGGGTTAACTTTCATATTCTTACTTGTTTCAACTGCAGTAGTGATCTTGTTCGATTATTTTCCTCCGAGTGTATTCAATTCCATATATTTAATTTCTTATTTTTTCGATTTACCGGCCTTTATTTTGCTATTAGTTGTGGCATCCTGAATCCCCATTCAGCTTGCTATTTGACCTCCTTTTGTGAATCTCTCAGTGCTTTTATTACTTCAACGGAACCTAAGAACTGTAGCTAACTTTCTTGTCATTTGATTTAGGTTTGCGTCATCTATCTTCCTTTTGCCATATTAGTTCCGTGCTCCGTATTCTGGGCTATCATTTTGTTTCCTTTCAGACAATTAATATTCCTATTTGATTCAGCCGCACTATTGATTTTACTAAATACTATTTATTTTCTTCATTTTTGTCTCTAGAATAGTCGAGTTCACAATATTTTTCGATTCAACAGTTTTTGTGTTACTATTATTTGTTGCTTGCTCATTTTTGAATTATGCTTTATGCCTTTTTGTCGTCATCTTTTCAGTGCTTGTACTAAACTCAGCCTAAAATAATTATTTATATTGATTTTTGTTTGCGTCAACTACGAGCATTTAGGGCAGATGTTGATTCCCTTAGAATATATTTTCTTATTATGTAAACCCTAGTAAATAACTTATTTTAGACTTCCCGAACAAAATACCGCCCTGTCTAAAACTATGCCTATATACACGACTTCACCCGAAATCAAACATGGAGAAGCAAAAAGGTGGTTGACAGCTAATTTGGGAGACAGTTTGTTGATGCGGCCGTGATAAGGGCCAGAATGGCTAAATAATAGTTTCAGCGATTAGGATTCGGCGGTCCCGCTAGGCTTAATTTGGGCCATTCTGGAATGTGTAAAAGCAGTAAGCAGTTTATTGGATCAAAACCCATTTTAGGAATTTGGTCAGCGTTATGGAGTGAACGTGGATCGTTATTACATAATATAGTCTGATGAAATTTTAATATTGCAGTTACTAAGAAATAGTATTGGTATTTAATTTAATATTATTTTGAGAATCTCTCTAAAAAACATTGTCGGTTAGGAATACTGCAGAGGTTACTTGCATTCATCTACGTTTTCCAAATTCTTCTTGAAGTTCGCGGTGCACTTTCCCAACACACAAATCAACATGGTACGCTACTGCTTGAAAATCAAGATCGAGCTTTCTGACTTACAAAATTGTAGAGGATAATAATAAGAAGACGGGTCCTGTCTAGCTCGACCTTTTAAATAACGACAAAAAATGCTACTAATTTGATAAAATATAGAACAATACATCATTTAATGAACATAGACGACCTAAAACACTTTTCGACCACACTGTCATGTTCAGCAATGATATATGGCTGGAGTTTGGAATGAACAATTGTAAAACATTACATATTGCTAAGGCCGAATATTACCAGGGGACTACAAAATCAATCAATGCGGTATAATCAATGCAATGCAATCGCCTGATTGGTGTAAATATCTAGGATATATTCAATCTAGACAGGTAGCTCAATCTCAATAGTGAGTACTATAGAAGGGTAAAGCTAATTTGCAAAACATCCTTATCGGGATGATGATATAATGTGTTGTAAATTATCCTAAACTTTCTAAAATACGACGTTTTTTCTCGAATTGAGGTTTTTCTTTCTTTTTAAAACCTACGAGTCTTGGCAAAAGTTGGGGTCCAACGTTATCAGGGAGGGGGCATGGGTGAACTACTAAAACGCATAAACTACTGTCCTAAGTTTGAACTTTGAAAATATTGTGTGTACATTCAAGATAAATTGTGGACAACGCGAAGGAACAGCTCAAGCAATTCTGAATCGTAAAGTTGCGATGGTCAGCAGGTTTTATTATATAAATAGTGAAGCGTCTCCACCTATTCCGCTCTAACCAAACAAGCGTCTGATATGCGGGAACGTCGCGCGTCAGCTGTTCTGCATTCGAACTGTTTTGCTAATATATTAATATATTTTCTAGTTATATCTAACGCTAATTATTAATGTTAGTGTATTTCTAATTCTGGTGACTTAATATGGCATAGTCAATGAAAGCAAGTTTTCTGGTGGTGTTTTTTTGTGCAAAAATGAATGTAAACAACATCAAAACAGTGTGATTATTTGCCCAGTGTTGCCGGCGTTCTTCTTTCTAAGGTGTTATTGTTTCAATTGCCTTTCACCATGGAATGTGATGTCCGCAAGGACAAAAATAGACACGTCTTTAAGTGCGATGGATGCCGGATTGGGTTGTGCAAGACCTGTGCAGGTCTAACCTCTTCAGAAGTCAAAGTTTTACAACTTAATACACGGGTCATGTTGTTCCACTGTAAGAAATGTTTGACTTTTGAAACTTGCACTCTGCTGAGGAAAACTGTTGAGGATAAAACTCAGATTATCTCTAGCAAGGACGAAATTATTTCCTTACTGAAAAAGGAAATTGAAGATTTGGAAAATTCCCAAAGAAACTCATATCCTATCCATGGCATACCGTAATGCCTTGTCCACCTCAGGTTAATAAATCCAGAGTAATCGTACAACCCCTAATTTGCCTAGCCTGATAATTAAGCCTAAACTTAACCAAAACATTAAAAAAATAGAGACTGATCTAAAGCATAATATCAACCTTTCTGACTTCAAAAATTGCTATTAGAGGTACACGAAGTACTTCAAATGGACACTTAATAGTCAAGTGTCACAAAGCAAGACTCTCCCCACTATACCGAACATCAACACCACCATGGCAGAAGTCAAGTTTTCTCATCGTGATATTCGCAAAATCCTTAAAGAACTAGATACGCAAAAGGCATCAGGACCGGACGGAATACCTGCCATCATGCTAAAGAACTGCGCCAACGAACTAACACCTCTTTTTTCTAGGATTTTTTCTCTTTCTTACAGAAAAGGGATTTACCCATCCTCTTGGAAAGTCGCTCGAGTGCAACCTGTTCCAAAAAAAGGCAAGAAAACCACGCCCTCAAACTATCGCCCGATTGCCTTGCTTCCAATAATCTCCAAAGTCATGGAACGTGTAGTCAACCAGCAACTACTCAAGTACCTCGAGAGCAACAGAATAATCAGCGATAATCAATACGGCTTTCGCAAAGAGAGATCGACAGGAGATATGTTGGCCTATGTCACTCATATATGGAGTAGGGCAATTGAAAACTACGGAGAGTCTCGAGCGATTGCGTTGGATATTTCAAAGGCATTCGACAAAGTTTGGCATGACGCACTGCTCAACAAACTGCCGTCCTTGGGACTGCCCGCCTCTCTCTGCAGCTGGCTGGCCAGTTTCCTTAAGAACCGATCCCTACACGTTGCAGTCGATGGACACATCTCGGACACATTCACCATCAACGCGGGCGTGCCTCAGGGCGCAATACTTTCACCAACTCTGTTCCTCATCTATATTAATGACCTGCTGATCGAAACGAATAATCCTGTTTACAGTTTTGCAGATGACAGTACCCTTGTCTCCCACTTTAGATCAGAAAAACCCTTACCAGCGACTGAGACTCATCACCGCAGACAGGAGCAGATTACAGCAATTAATCAAGACCTGGAGAAAGTTCAAACTTGGGGCGACCGAAATTTGGTCCAGTTCAATGCAGCAAAGACCCAAGCAGCAACGTTTACTAAGAGGGCCAATACAGCGGGCCCTGACATCATTATGGCAGGATCGACCATTCCTTCATCCTCGTCAATCGGGCTGCTGGGTGTCTCGGTCAACAGCAATATCAAAGTATATGTAAACTAGTAAGTTCACTCAGCGGTAAATCCTTTGATGTAATTGTGCCACATTCTTTTATATCAAGTGACAACTGGAGATGACCGATGCGCTGCGTAAGTGTCCGATTGATTCGCGTGGCTTTCTCTAATCAGAGATGTATTCAGGAGATTGTATGGACTCGTACCGAAAGACCTACTGTATGCCGGCCGGTGAAAAATCAAGTGAAACTGAGCAAAGTTGTAAAAATATTTTCATAGAAGGAAATTGAAAAAAAAATTGCTATACGGGGTGTCATTTTTAGGTGATACCACTGTTGCTATCTCAGAATCTAACAAGAATTTAACAACACTGCAAATCGATCTTGAAAAGGCATCAATAATGGCAACTTTCTAATTTAATCAACTTTGTAGCTTTGACCGTTTCAAAGATAGCAATAATAGTGGATTACCTAAAATATATTTAAAAATATATATAATAATATAATAGTTCGGAATCTCATTTTTACTACACTTCTTTGGTTTCATGAAAGTGATCGTTGTGACATGGTTTATGTTTTCGTCTCGCGTTACGGCTTTTTTGTATCGTTGATTGGACGACTAACCAAAACTAACCAAATCTATCAAAATTGGTTGTACCGTATCGGCACCGGCACCGGTTCAAATGACTACAATAAGCTGAGACTAAGTGAAACTAACCAAAACTTGATTCGACGATTAACCAAAGCTAACAAAATCTATTAAAATTGATTATAACGTATCGTAACGGGTTCAAATTACTAAAATAAGTTGATACTAACTGAAACTTACCGAAAGTTGATTGGAGGACTAACCCAAACCTATTCAAATTAATTATAACGTATCGGAACAGATTCAAATAATTAAAATAAGTTGAGACTAAATGAAACTAACCCAAAGTTGTTGACGACTAACCCAAACTAACAAAATCCATTAAAATTGATTTGAATGTATTCTGAAAAGCTTGAAATGACTAAAATAAGTTGAGAATAAGTGTAGCTAACCGAGAGTTGATTGAACTACTAACCCAAACTAACCAAATCTATCAATATTGATTATAACGTATCGGATGACTAAAAGAATTTAAGACTAAGTGAAACTAACCCAAAATTTATTGGAAAACTAACTTAAACTAACGTATCGTAACGGGTTCAAATTACTAAAATAAGTTGATACTAACTGAAACTAACCGAAAGTTGATTGGAAAACTAACCCAAACTAACCAAACCTATTCAAATTGATTATAACGTATCGGAACAGATTCAAATAATTAAAATAAAATGAGACTAAATGAAACTAACCCAAAGTTGTTGACGAATAACCCAAACTAACCAACTCTACTAAAATTGATTTTAATGTATTCTGAAAAGCTTGAAATGACTGAAATAAATTGAGAATAAGTGTAGCTAACCGAGAGTTGATTGTACTACTAACCCAAACTAACCAAATCTATCAAAATAGATTATAACGTATCGGATGACTAAAAGAATTTAAGACTAAGTGAAACTAACCGAAAGTTTATTGGAAAACTAACTTAAACTAACCAAATCTATTAAAATTTATTATAATGTATCGGAACCGCTTTAAATGACTAAAATAAGTTAAGAATAAGTGAACTAACGGAAAGTTGGTTCGACCACTAGCCCAAACTAACCAAATCTACTAAAACTGATTATAACGTGTTGGAACCGGTTCAAATGACTAAGGTATAAGTTAAAACTAAGTGAAACTAACGGAAACTTGATTCGACAATTAACCAAAACTAACAAAATCTAATAAAATTGATTATAACGTATCGTAACGGGTTCAAATTACTAAAATAAGTTGATACTAACTGAAACTAACCCAAAATAGATTGGAGGACTAATCCAAGCTAACCAAATCTATTAAAATTATTTATAACGTATCGGAACCACATTAAATAACTAAAATAAGTTGGGAATAAGTGAAACTAAACGAAAGTTGAATCGACAACTAACCCAAACTAACCAACTCTATTAAAGTTGATTATAACGCATCGGAATCGGTTCAACTGATTGAAATAGTTAAGACTAAGTGAAACAAACCGAAAGTTAAATCGAGGACTAACCTAACCTAACCAAATCTATTAAAATTGATAATAATGTATCGGAAACGCGTTAAATGACTCAAGTAATTTGAGAATAAGTGAAACTAACCGAAAGTTGGATCGACGACTAACCTAAACTAACCAAATCTATTAATATTGATTATAACATATTAGAACCGCTTTAAATGATTGAAATAAGTTGAGAAAAAGTGAAACTATCTGAAAGTTGAATCGGCGACTAGACCAAAGTAACCAAATCTACTAAAATTGATTACAAAGTATCTGAACCGGTTCTAATGACTAAAATAGGTTGAAACTAAGTGAAACTAACCAAAAGTTGATTGAACGACTAACCGGATTAGGTTGGTTAGTTCGGGTTAATCGTCGATTCAACTTTCGGTTAATTTCACTTAGTCTCAACATATTTCAAATATTTGAACCGGTTCTAAGACGTTATAATCAATTTTAATAGATGTTATTAGTTGGGTTAGTCACCAAATCAACTTTGGGTTAGTTTCTCATAGCCTTAACTTATTTTAGATATTTGAACCGGTTCCGATACGTTATAATGATTTTATTACATTTGGTTAGTTTGGGTTAGTCGTCGATTGAACTTTCGGCTAGTTTCAAATAGTCTCAACTTATTTTAATCATTTGAACCGGTTCCGTTACGTTATATTCAATTTTAATAGATTTGGTTAGTTTGGGTTAGTAGTCCAATCAACTTTCGGTTAACTTCACTTATTCTCAACTTATTTTAGCCATTTGAAGCAGTTCCGATACGTTATAATCAATTTTAATAGATTTGGTTAATTTGGGTTAGTGTTCAATTAACTTTCGGTTAGTTTCACTTATTCTCAACTTATTTTAGCCATTTGAAACGGTTACAATACCGACCTCATTATCGATTCTAATAGATGTGGTTAGTTTGGGTTAGTCGTCGATTCAACTTTCGCTTACTTTCACTTATTCTCAACTTATTTTAGTCATTTAAAGCGGTTCCGATACGTTATAATCAATTTCAATAGATTTGGTTAGTTTGGGTTAATCGTCGATTCAACTTTTGATTAGTTTCACTTTGTCTCAACTTATTTTAATCATTTGAATCGGTTCTGATACGTTATAATCAATTTCAATGGATTTGGTTAATTTGGGTTAGTCATCCAAACAACTTTCGTCTAGTTTCATTTAGTCTCAACTTATTTTAGTTATTTGAACCGGTTCCGATACCTTATAATCAATTTTAATAAATTTAGTTAGTTTGGGTTAGTCGTCGAATTAACTTTGGATTAGTTTGGGTTAGTCGTCCAAACAACTTTCGGCTAGTTTCACTTAGTCTCAACTTATTTTAGTTATTTGAACCGGTTCCGAGACGTTATAATCAATTTTAATAGATTTGGTTAGATTGGGTTAGTCGTCCAATCAACGTTCGGTTAGTTTCACTTAGTTTCAACTTATTTTAGTCATCTGAATCGATTTCGATACATTATAATCAATTTTAATAGATTTGGATAGTTTGGGTTAGTCGTCGATTCAACTGTCGGTTGGTGTCAGTTATTCTCAACTTATGCTAGTCATATAAAGCGGTTCCGATACGTTATAATGATTTTATTACATTTGGTTACTTTGGGTTAGTCGTCGATTGAACTCTCGGCTAGTTTCACATAGTCTCAACTTATTTTAATCATTTGAACCGGTTCCGTTACGTTATATTCAATTTTAATAGATTTGGTTAGTTTGGGTTAGTAGTCCAATCAACTTTCGGTTAGCTTCACTTATTCTCAACTTATTTTAGCCATTTGAAGCAGTTCCGATACGTTATAATCAATTTTAATAGATTTGGTTAGTTCGGGTTAGTGTTCAATTAACTTTCGGTTAGTTTCACTTATTCTCAACTTATTTTAGCTATTGAGTTTGTCGTCGAATCAACTTTGGGTTAGTTTCACAGTGCCAAAAGATATTTAATATTTACAAAGCATTCCGTTATCGTTATATAATATGTACTTATAAAAAAAATCTGACACCTAGACGATTTTTCCGGTCTCGACCTTCACCTAATTTTATTAACATATCTATTCACTAATCCGACTATAGATTTCTCCTATTTGCCTTTTGTATTTTTCATTGCTTCGTATATATTTCCACCGAAGTCCGAATAAAATATTAAAATAGAAATAAAATTAAGGATTTCCACAAATCCGACTCTGTTCTGAACACTCTGCCTACCCACGAACGACTGATTAAACTAAAACGCTCTACATGCTGTCAACAATCTGCGGATTTTCGGCGGCTGGCACAAAATATTTGGGGGAGTGGAGCTACTAGTTTACATATACTTTGGCAATATGTCATGGCATGACCATGTTGCTAACATCGCAAAATCAGCCTCCGAGAAGCTTGGTGCGCTATTTCGCAACAAAAAACTCTATACACCGCAGCAGTTGCTCTTGCT
>MU182795.1:168795-221810 GCA_016904865.1 Pissodes strobi | reverse complement strand
TTATATGTTTCACTAAAATTTGGATGTGGAAGTGACAAAGGTCATCTCATTCATACGCACGTGTAATTGGAACCCCCAGTTAACTCTGATAGTCCGGGAAAATTAGACTGTATATTTCAATAATATACATAGTCCCAGATAAACCCACACCAGATGCGAAACCTCCCGCCTAATGCATGAAGCAATAATTCGTTTAAAGCCCCGCCTCCTTGGGATGGCCAGCCATCCCAAGAAATAGTCAGGGCAAGCTCTAGTGTGATTCTAAACGCGAGCCACGCGAGTATTGTGGTTTAGTCCGAGAGCGTTACGAAAAATAATTACTCCTTATTTTATTTTTGTTAAAAATGCCTGGTTATAAGTGCCTTTATTTGAATTGTTCTACTAGAAGCGGTGGCGAAAAATAATTATTTAAATTACCCCGCGATCCTGAAAGGCATGTATAAATGTTGTTTAATGCACACTCCCGCACACTTATTTCCAAAGTTATTGCATATTCTAAAATCTAATAAGCACGAAATTCAATTAAATCTGAAAACTGGCAGATACAATGTTAGTTAAATCTTTTTTAAATCCAACTAATGTTATACAGTGTCCGCCAGAATATTGGACACGTATGGGAAATTTTTTTATTGTTATGATATGGAATTTTTATTTTAACGCATGTCTGACAATCTAAAAATGCATTTTAACATTGAAAATGTTTCCGTTTTCCTAGTATAGGGCCTGAAATCGTGAAAAAGTGCATGCTACATTTGCCACATTCATGACGTCATGCGCGTGTTAGTTTGTTTATTTAAACCTTAATTTTTTATTGAACGACTAACCAAAACTAACCAAATGCACCAAAACGGGCTAAAAGGTACCGGAATAGGTTACAAAAATTAAAGTAAGTTAAAACTAATCAAAACGGACCGAATTTTGGCGACTAACCAAAACTAACCGAAAACATTAAATTTTCGGAACTGGTTCAAATAACTAAAATAAATTGGAACTAACTGAAACTACACGAAAGTCGATTGGACCACTAACCAAAACTAACCATAAGCGCCAAAACGGCCTAAAACCTATCAGAACCGATTACAAATGTTAAGGTAAGTTAAAACTAACCCAAATTAACCGAATTTTGGCGACTAACCAAAAACATTAAAATTGCTTATAACGTACCGGAACCGGTTCAAATGACTAAAATATATAAAAACTAACTGAACTTTACCGAAAGTTGATTGAACGACTAACTAACCAAAAGTAACCAAAAGCACCAAAACGGGCTAAAACGCATCGAAATAGATTAAAAATATTGAAGTAAGTTAAAACTAACCCAAATTAACCGAATTTTGGTGACTAACCAGAACTAACCAGAAACATTAAAAATGCTTATAACGTCTCAGAACCGGTTCAAATGACTAAAATAAATTGGAACTAAGTGAAATTTACCTAAATTTGATTGAACGATTAATCAATATTAACTAAAAGCATCAAATCGGGCTAAAACGTATCGAAATAGATTCAAAATATTGAAATAAGTTAAAACTAACCCAAATTAACCGAATTTTGGTGACTAACCAAAATTAACCAAAAACACTAAAATTGTTTATAACTTATCGGAATTGGTTAAAATGATTAAAATAAATTAAAACTACTTGAAATTAACTGACAGTTGATTGAACGACTAACCAAGACTAACCAAAAGCACCAGAAAGGGCTAAAACATATCGGAACATATTAAAAATGTTAAAGTAAGTTGAAACGAACTTTAATTAGCCGAATTTTGGCGACTAACTAAAACATTAAAATTGGTTATAACGTATCGGATCCGGTTCAAATGACTGAAATGAATTAAAACTAACTAACACTAACCGAAAGCTGATTGAATGACTAACCAAAACTAATCAAAAGTATTCTAGCTATAAACACCAAAAAGGGCCAAAACGTATCGGAACTGATTAAAGGTATTAAAATAAGTAACTATCCCAAATTAACCAAATTTTGGCGACTAACTAAAATTAACCAACACATTAAAATTGGTTATAAAGTATAGGATCCGGTTCAAAAGACTGAAATAAATTAAAAGTAACTACAACTAACCGAAAGCTGATTGAATGACTAATCAAAAGTAACCATAAACACCAAAAAGGCTAAACGTATCGGAACTGATTAAAGGTATTGAAATAAGTAACTAATCCAAATTAACCGAATTTTGGCGACTAACTAAAATTAACCAAAATCATTTAAATTGGTTATAACGTATCGGAACCTGGTTAATTGACAAAAATAAATTGGAACTGGCTGAAAGTAACCAAATATTGATTGAATGACTAACCAAAACTAACCAAAAGTAAATAAAAGCACCAAAACCGGCTAAAACATATCGAGATAGATTCAAAATATGGAAGTAAATTAAAACTAATACAAATTAATAGAATTTTGGTGACTAACCAAAAACACTAAAATTGGGTATAACGTATCGGAACTGGTTGAAATGGCTAAAATAAATTAAAACTAACTGATATTAGCCGAAAGTTTATTGAATGACTTACCAAAACTAACCAAAAGTAACGAAAAACACTTAGAACAGATTCAAAATATTAAGGTAAGTTGAAACGATCTTAAATTCCAAATCCAAAAACATTAAAATTGGTTATAACGTATCGGAATCGCTCCAAATGACTAAAATAAATTAAAAGTAACTAACACTAATCGGAAGCTGATTGAATGACCAACTAAAACTAATCACAAGTAACCAAAAACCGGTACGTTATAACCAATTTGAATGTTTTTGGTTAATTTTAGTTAGTCACCAAAATTCGGCTAATTTAAGTTAATTTCAACTTACTTTAATGTTTTTAATGTGTTTTGATGTTTTAGCCCTTTTTGGTGCTTTTGGTTAGTTTTGGTTAGTCGATCAACCAACTTTCGGTTAATTTCAGTTAGTTTTAGTTTATTTTAGTCATTTGAACCGGTTCCTATACGTTATTACCAATTTTACTGTTTTTGGTTAGTTTTGGTTAGTCATTCAATCAACTTTCGGTTACTTTCAATTAGTTCCAATTTATTTTAGTCATTTGAACCGGTTCCGATACGTTGTAACCAGTTTAAATGTTTTTGGTCAATTTAAGTTAGTCGCCAAACTTCGTTTAATTTTAACTTACTTAAATATTTTAAATCTGTGCCTATACGTTTTAGCCCTTTTTGGTGCTTTTGGATACTCTTGGTTAGTTTTGGTTAATCGTTCACTAAATTTTCGGTTGATTTCAGTGTGTTTTCATTTATTTTAGTCATTTGAACCAGTTCCGATACGTTATAACCAATTTTAATGTTTTTGGTTAGTATAGGTTAGTCGCCAATATTCGGTTAATTTGTGTTAGTTTTAAATTACTTTAATATTTTGAATCTGTTCCGATACATTTTAGCCCGTTTTGGTGGTTTTATTTGCTTTTGGTTAGTTTTGGTTAGTTATTCAATCAACTTTCGGTTGCTTTTAGCTAGTTCCAATTTATTTTAGTCGTTTGAATCGCTTCCGATATGTTATAATCAAATTTAATGTTTTTGGTTAGTTTTGGATAGTCCTTCAAATTTGGCTCATTTTGGTTAGTTTTTACTGATTTTAATGTTTGTAACCTGTTCCGATACGTTTTAGCCCGTTTTGGTGCTTTTGGTTACTTTTGGTTAGTCGTTCAATCAACTTGTGGTTAGTTTCAGTTAGTTCCAATTTATTTTAGTCATTTGAATCTATTCCGATACCTTATGATCAAATTTAAGTTTAAATAAACAAACTAACACGATTTCTCTTGCGTATGACGTCATGTGGCAAATGTAGCATGCACTTTTTCACGATTTGAAGCCCTATATTAGGATAACAGAAACATTTTCAATGTTAAAATAACCTTAAATCGGCATACATGAAAACGTATTAGGGGAATTTCTGTAAAAAAGTCAGTGCAGCCATAATAACACAAGATTTCCATGACCGCCTGTTGGGAAAAAAAGAAAGTGAATGGCTATTGCAATTTTTAATTTTTCCTGAACCAGTCCACCAGCAAAACATGTTTTCATTTAATTGATGCAGACCAACTATTTTAATTTTGAAGAACAATTCTATAATCATACCCAGATTATTTGGTGCAGGCCGCATATAACCGCCACGTCAAGGTTAAAGTTGGCTGGCGAGGAACTTGCCGATCTTTTGCATCTGGTGTGTGTTTATCTGGGACATAGTTTTCATATATTTTTGAAATATTAAGTATAATTTTCCCGGCCTATTAGAGTTAACTGGAGGTTGCAATTACACATGCGCATCAATGGGATGTTCCTTAACACTTCCGCATCAAAATTGTAGTGACACATAAAAGAATATTTTTTTATATATTTTTCAAATATTTAGTATAATTTTCCACGACTATCAGAGTTAACTGTGGGTTGCAATTACACGAATGAGATGACCCTTATCACTTCCACATCAATATTTTAGTGGAACATATAAAAGCACTTGTTTTATATATTTTTCAAATATGTAACCTAATTTTCCTGGACTATCAGAGTTAACTGAGGCTTGCAATTACACGTGCGTATGAATGAGATGACCCTTGTAACTTCCACATAAAAATTTTAGTAAAACATATAAAAGCACATTTTTTATATTCTTTTCAAATATGTAACCTAATTTTCCTGGACTATCAGAGTAAACTGAGGCTTGCAATTACACGTGCGTATGAATGAAATGTCCCTTGTTACTTCCACATTAAAATTTTAGTGAAACGTATAAAAGCACATTTTTTTATATATTTTTGAAATATTCAGTCTAATTTTCCCGGACTATCAGAGTTAACTGGGGGTTGCAATTACACGTGCATATGAATGAAATGACCCTTGTCACTTCCACATTAAAATTTTGGTGAAACATATAAAAGCACATTTTTTATATATTTTTGAAATGTTCAGTCTAATTTTCCCGGACTATCAGAGTTAACTGGGGGTTGCAATTATTACACGTGCGTATGAATGAGATGTTACTTGTCACTTCCACACTAAAATTTCTTCAGGGAAACACGTGATATTTCAAAAATATTATTAACTTTTGAAAGGGTGCCGGTATAATAAAGAATAGGGTAGGGTTTTATCTATTACTTATTTCAAATGAAATACCTAATTTTAATCAAAATTTGACTAAGGACCCGTTTTCGATATCCTACATTTTTGTTCTCTCTAATTATTACTTACTAATTCAATTTTCATTTGGACGACAGGACCACTGTAAAAATGTAAATCTGAGGTCAGAAATCAATCTGAATCTGAAGCTAACTTCAGTGACATCCGAAGAAGATGACAGTCCACATCACAGGAAATGTTAAATCTTACGACGGCAAGCTTGGAATTAACAGATCATCTGATCAAATACAAGTAGAAGAAGAAGAAAAAGAAGAATTAAACGCCAGATCTCGGGTTTATAGCTGAACTAAACATTCTCGTCGTCAAAAATGTAGACAGAGTGTGTAAGCCGTCGCTTTCTATGAGCTGGAATCTTGAACTGTGCCATCTTCCTGCTCCCGTCTCCTTCTTTTTTTAGGATTACCTACTGCAACTGGCTTCTGCAATATTGTCATTTTCACATTCATTTACTGCAACGCCAATCATTTCAGTTAGGTCTTCACATGAATTTGCACTAAAAAAAACTTGGTTTCGTGTTAAAAAAAAGTCACTGATAGTGCGTTTAGCGCTCATTTCAAGCGACAATTAAGAAGAATGGCAGAGATGCTAAATTTATTACAACAATTAAAATATGAAAGAAACGCTAAAAATGTGGCTCCATTTTTTTTTGCTCAAATGCTTAATTTAGCAGGTTGGGCGAGAACTATTTGGTTTGGGCGCTGCGCCAGGTCAACCGCGCCCGCTTAACCGCGCCCACCCTCGGCACCGTCACATGTCACTGAAGTTAGCTTCAGATTCAGATTCATTTCTGTTCTCAGATTTACATTTTGACAGTCGTTCAAACGAATATTGAATTAGTAAATAATAATTAGAGAGAACAAAAATGTAGGGTATCGAACACGTGTTTTTAGTTAAATTTTGATTAAAATTGGTGGCCTTCCGGGTGGGCGGTTGTCTGCTGCTTTCCCCTCTAGTGTTATTCGAGGTAGCCTGTCTTCGGTCATCCTTCTTTGCCTTCCCCATACCTGTATGCCACATTGTTCTCTAACGTCGATGTTTCTAATGCGATCTCTTCTGGTTCTGCCTGCTATCGTTCTCAGCACCTTCATTTCAGCTACACGTAGTATGCTTTTGATCTGTGTCTTCTCGTGTTTCTATTCCGTATTCCGTATATGTGATGATGGTCTGATACATGCTTTGTAGATTTTAATCTTACTATCCTTTCGCATGTATTAGTTAGTACAAATAGTTTCTCTTAAGCAGTCTGCTATTACGGCTGATTTGTTAATTTGACCTCTTAAGTCTTTTGCTGGGTCGTGGCCGCTAATAGACATGTCATGCCAAGATATTTGAACTGCATCACTTGCTCTATGGGCTTATCATCAACTACGAGCTTGCATCTGAGTGGTTCTCTAGCGGATGGACATTCTTTTGGTTCATATTAAGTTGTCGGCCTACCTGATAGAATTTAAGGAGCTGTCTTTGCAGATCAGCATCGTCGGTATAACATACTATGCTGATAGTCTTATTGATCATTCTACATCCCATATTTAAGGATACCACTTCTTCTATGGTGTTATCCATGATAAGATTAAATAAGAATGGGCTGAGGTTATCTCCTTGTCTAATACCTCCTGGTGTTACCTGTGGTATGCTGTCCTGCTTGAAGTGACAGTATTAAAATTAAGAATTACCTTTACTATATTGGCGGGTGCAATAAATGCCGGCTTTTCTAAATTTGTTTGGTGGCAAATATGGCATCAGTTGTCGATCTATTCTTTCTAAACCATGGTTGTTCTCTATTTGTTTTGTGTTTCTTTAATTTATCTTTTAGCAGGCCTGTGAGCAGCTTCATTGTTATGCACAGTAGTTTCCGGGAGATGTTTTTTGTCCTTTCTTGAAGATGGGAACTGTTGTGCTTGTATGCCAGTCGTTTGGTATTCTTGTTGTAATAAGAACTTTATTAAAGAGGATTGTAAGATTTGCTACTAACTCCTAGCCGTCATATGTTAAAAGTTCGTTTGGTATGTTGTCTGTACTTTTTTTAATTTCTCTGTTATTTCCGTCTCTGAGATTACTTCTCTGGACACTGTCTAATATTTCATTTCTTGTGCTTCTTCGGCGTCACATCCAAAGTATCCTTTCCACGCTTCAATACTGACCCCCTTAGTTTGAACGAACTCATTCACGGGTTTCGTTCTATTCTTAAGCATTTTCGATACTTTCCTATGAGCTCCATGTATATCACGATCCATGTCGCTCGTAAATTTGATTCAATGTTCTCTTTTGATACTTTTAAATCGCGTGTTGACTCTGTTTCTAGTTTGTATGTATTCTGCGTGTTGTGGGTCTGTTGGCTGTTGGAGAGCTTTTGTATGTTAGGTAACTTTTTCTCTTTAATTCTGCGAGATCCTTTACTTCTCGACAGATCCATGGTGGGGTGGGGTTTGTTGCGTTTGTATTTATTTTTCTTTTTCCAATGGACGCTTCAGGCGCGATTCCTTAATTTTACTCCAGCAAGTTTCTACATCATATTCATTAAAGTCAAGCTCGTTTATTTTCCTTGTTAATCTGTTATCGTACAGTTTTCGCGAGCTGTCAGATTCTAGTGACTCTACATTGTATTTTTCAATATAGACTGGGAATTTTCGATTTCTACGGGGTTGCTCCATTAGTAGTTTACGTAGTATGAGATTGTGATCTGTTCCTAAGTTGGCAGAAGTTAGGGCTCTTGCATCAAGTACCTGCGCCGGCGTGATTATTCTGTTGGTAATAATGAAGTCAATTATGGATTTTGGACCTCTAGAGTCATTGAATGTGTATTTGTGTTCCTCCTTATGTGGAAAGAAGGTGTTATTAATTCTCAGCTCCTTCCTAGCGCAGAAGTGAATTAGGAGCTCTCCGTTTCCATTGATAACAGGTTCGTTATATTTTTGTTTAACACCTGGTAGTATTTCATCATCTAGCCGAGCGTTTAAGTCTCCGAAATTACGATTTTATGAGTCCTGTCTATTTTGTCTACGGAGTTCTGTAATTCCTGATAAAAGCTTTCTTACTCTTCTGTAGGCTTGGATATATCTGGGGCGTATGTACTTCTTAAGTGTATTGTGGTTTGATTTAGCTTTAGGGAAGCCTTTTTGTGTATATATCTCATGAAGCAGTATATCAACTCCCAAATGTGCCTTTTCGTGCCTGGCTTTTCCGCTGTAGATTAGAATGTAAATGCCAAACTTAGGTGTTCCGTGTCCTTTTCGTTTTGTTTTCGATATCCCGCAGATGTCTATCCATGTTTTCTAATTTCGATAATTATTTATTGATCTCTTCCATTCCATGATGCTATGTTCCAGCATACCACTCTAGTAATATTGCGTTTGGATTTCCAAATTCGTTTATTCCTTATCATTGCATGAGTCGTCATGATAGAGGTCCGTCCTGAGTCCAAGGCATCATCTTTGGTTTTGTGAGCTGCGCATTATTTCTACATCGGGCAGGTAGCTGGCCTCGCTCGAAAACCCTCGTCCCTTTGATTTTCCCTTCTATCACTAGTTTTTCTAGATTATCATCTTTCCTCCTGCTCACGTGTCCAGAAAACCTGAGAATTCGCTCTCTTACTATGGTTGTCAGTCTTACATTAATTTTTAGTTTTTCTAGTATTGACGCATTGGTTCTATGAGCAGTCCAGGGAATTCTCAAAAGCCTTCTCCAAACCCGCATTTAGAAGCTATCCAGTTTAGCAATGTCTGTAGCCTTCAAGGTCCATGCTTCTGCCCCATATAATGCAATCGGACAGACAAGGGTTTCCGCAAGTTTGCGTTTTGTACTAACTGTTATTTGTTTCTCTTTCCAAATTTTGCCAGAGTGAGTTCACAGATAAATTATTTATTCCGCTGCATCGTCTATTCTGTTGGTGCGGTCTATTACCATTAGCTTTCTTTTTTGTCGATTTAGTTTTAAGCCAAAGTTCAGACTTTCTCTTTCTACTCTTTCAATAGGTTCCGACATTTCCTGTTCATCCTTTGTTATAAGTGTGGTGTCATCAGCGTAGCAAAGGTTATTTATTTTTCTACCGCCTATACTTATGCCAACCGTCCAAGGCTTTTCTAATGATGCATTCTCCATAAATGTTGAATCGTAAGGGCGATAAAATACAACCTTGTCTTACACCTCGTTGTATGTTGAAAGTTTCAGAGGTTTTGTCCTCTAGTCTGACCACTGCAGTGCTATTTTCATATAGATGTTTTAATAGAAGCACCAGATGTTGAAGTGTATCCATATCTAAAAGAGCTTTCCAAAGCATATGCCAGTTGACATAGTCAAATCCGTTGCTGCAGTCTAAGAAACATAGATCTGTGGGCTTCGCAAATTCTCTTGCCTTTTCGATGATTTGTCTAACATTTGAGATTTGTTCTCTTGTGCCCTTGCCACTGAGGCATCCAGCCTGCTCCTGTGGGTCCGCCAATCCAAAAAGCATCTGAGGCGTGACGGAGAATTCTAAGCATGGCGTTGCTTGGATGTGAGATAAGTGCAATGGTTCTGTAGTTGTTACATTTTTTTTGTGCAATGGGATGGATGGCGATGTGCTCCAATCGTTTGGCCATTGTCCTGTCTTCCATATGGGGTTACATATCCTTCACAAGATTTTGATGCCGACTTCATCGAGTTGTTTTAGCATTTCTGCGCTTATGGTATCGCCGCCTGTGCTCTTCTGTTTTTTCAAATAGCTTGCTCTACTTCATCCCTCAAAATGTCAGGTTCTTGTTACACCTCGTTAATGGAAGGTCGTTCGTTTTGTTCTTATTCAAGGTCTTCATTCTCGTAAAGCTTTTTGCAATATAGCCGCCATACTTCAAGAACTCCATCTATTTCAGTAACCATTTTGCCATTTTGATCTTTCATTTTCCATGTTTTTGGCTTACATTTTCTGGTTATTTCCTTGATTCTTTGGAAAAGATCTCGTGTTTCATTGATGTTGTGCGATCTTTCAATGTCAAGGCAGTTTTTTTGCAAGTGTTGGTTTTATCTCGTCTACTCAATCGTTGAATTTCTCTGTTCAACTTTTGGTATTCGATCATTTGTTCATTGTTGCTTATGCCTGTTCTTCTGAGCATCTTCCTTTCATTTACTACATTCCTAGTTTCATCAGTCATCCACTGCTTGTTTTTTTAAATATTTGGTATTTTGTTGAGTTACCTGCTCTTTGGTATCGATCATAGTAGTTTTGAGGGTTTGCCACAGTTTTCGTATTCTGCGGTATTTGAGATTGTTTCCAGTTTTTCTTCTAATTTTAGTTTAAAAAGCTGGATGCTTTCGGAGTTCAAGGGGGGTGATTTTTTCTTTGTTTTTGAAGATTTAATTTTACTTATATTGTGACCTATTGATGCTTGAACATCGCTTTGGACGCGTTTAAAGAGAAACAGGCACGAGCCGAGTACTATACATTTAGGGTTAGTTTAACATGAAATTTGAACCTAACAAACAATTTAAAATCCTGCTTTGTCAACACTGAGACCTAAACCCAGGATTCGCCACTTAATTCGTAACGAAATTCAAATCTCTTATTGACTTCATTGGCGGTCGCCAATGGCATAACCATATATCTTCGATAAAGTAATCTTACGCGTTGTTACTCCGTTCGCAAGAAAATTGAAATTCAGTCGCGTCTGCCCTTAAAATATAACCGAGCTAATATTATTTATCGGACCACTGACTTCTTATTAGATTTTATTATCACGAGAACGTTTGTAGGTTGCAATAAAACCGCCCGTTTCTTTTGTCAGAGAAAAATAATATCAGTTTCTATATAGAGGATATCTATGAAACAATACAGACAAACACTGAGTACTCGACGGTTTAATGACAAAAGTAAACAGCATATGGATATATTGTCAAACATGTTCCTAAGATGTACTGAATGACTGAACCTCCAATTATCCGCAATAGGAATTTAAAAAATATTTTTCTTTCTTTGAAAGTGAAGTATTTTTCAAAGAGTTGATTTAAGTGGCCAGGCATCACCTTTTAAACAAGAAGGCCTGGTATCTAAATCTAAGATGGCGTCGCGAATAGGGAGCAGGCTCTGACAATGGAAAAGGTACTAATTCATATATTAAATACTTTTGCTACTTTTTGACTTAAAAAAAATACATACCTAAATTATTTTTAAAAGTTAATTACATGCCATTTACCAAAATAACATCAAAAAGTCGTTTGGGAGCCATAAAGTTGACGTAGTCAAGTTGAATAATTTGCAGCAAAACAATACATTTTGTCCCGCGAAACTGAATAAACCAACCCGTCTCTTGGTATAATCTCGCCGTTACTTAGTTTAGTGTAGTAACAACGTTCACTAAAGTAACAGTGAAATTTCTCAAATTGAAATTCAAATTCAAATATATATTACAGTTAATAAATACATAAAGCATTTTTACTGACGTCAGGAAAAAAAAACAATCATAAAACTTTAACTAATATGTTATTATGCAATTTTAAAAAACAATACATCTTAAGCTATATTAAAATTTCACTACAACACCAATCAAGACAGTTTACTTAGCATGCATAGAATAAAATAACGGAAAATTCACTTACAAAACAGAGTGAATGATTAAAAAATACAATAAAATTAACAAAGGCATATATCACAGAAAATGATGCATCAAGGAATTCATCCACACTAAAGAAAGCTTGTGAAATGAGAAATGTTTTATTCTTAATCTAAAAGAAGGCTCTTGCAGGCTTTTTGTTGCAGCAGGTAATTTGTTATAAAGCATTGGACAGTAATAATTAGTAGAAATTCTTGACCTCTGAAGTCTGTGAAAAGGTATTCTAAAATTGTCTCCCAATCGAATATTATAAGAATGGTAAGAGTTGATTGAGAAATACATAGTTCTGTTCTTGTGACAGTATAAGAGGCATTCATAGATGTATCTGCAAGGTAGAGTAAGTATACTTCTCTCTGACCTCTTCCCTGTATCCCAAGTCTGCAACAATCTGCACAGCCCCTCTCTGTAAAGCAAAGATACGTTTTGCCTGAGCTGAATGACCCCAGACCAGAATGGCATACCCAGCAACCGATTGAAATACCGCATGGAAGGTCTGCAGCAGAGCAGCCCTGGGCAGAACACGAGACAGACTTCTAAGGAGAAATACACTCCCTCTCAGTCGACCAGCAACATAATCAATATGACCCTCAAATGTCAGCTCCGGGTCAAGATGCACATCAAGAAATTTTGCTTTTAAAGGCTTTAAATCGCTGATTTCACGGAGTCCAAAAGCCATACTAGCAGTTTCTGAATTATTGAGGGTCAGTCTGTTCGCATTAAACCATACCTTAAGGTCATCAAGCCTCCCAGTCATAAATTGATTAAGAGCATCACAGTTACTGCCCCCGACTAGCAATTGATGTATCATCAGCAAACAGTAGAAATTTTACATCAGGAGCTGCCCCAACAATGTCATTTATATAGATGAGAAACAATAATAATGGCCCCAGAATAGACCCCTGATGTACCCCATGATCTAATCGGCTCCATTCCCCGGAAGTTTTATTATTAAACATACATTTTTGTTGCCTGTCTCTCAGATAGCTACCCATAAGTAACGTGCTTTCCTTAGTTAACCCATAATGTTTTAGTTTCTTAAGTATAGGATGTCATGAGACACACAATCAAAGCCTTCAATAAGTCGCAACATGTCATGTTGACATATTGCCTCTCATCAAAAGCCCCCGATAAGTACTCAAGCAGGTCCAAGATAGCTGGAGTAGTGGAGTGATTATTTCTAAAACCAAACTGACTATTTGTAAAAATATTGTTTTCTTCAAAGAATTTGCATGACTGTGTTTTCAAAAGATGTTCAAAAATGTTTGACAAAATTTGCATCAGAGAAATTGGGCGATAGTTATTAGGGTCATTTCTATCTCCATTTTTATGTATTGGAATGGTTTTGGCATTTTTAAGACAAGAGGGAAAAGTACATTTCCTGATGCATAAGTTTATTAGTTTGGTCAGCGGAATAATAATGACATTTTTAATAGACTTAAGTAACTTGGTATTCATATTATAAATATCTCTACTGTTTTTATTTTTTAGGGAGTTTATGGCATCTCTTACTTGGTTGTAGCTGACATCATTAAATTGAAAATGTAGCCTATCAGAATCAGGGTGCTCCATCAGATACTCATCAGCACTTGCCGACACATCCGGGCGCTCAGACACTAATTTCTCAGCAATACTAGAGAAAAAACTGTCAAACTCCTCAGATGCCCCCTACAAGACCTTATAACTTCCCAGGAAGATTTGACCATGTTGTCTGAGCCAAGAATATAATTTGTATAAGTAGCCTTTTTTGTCTCTATTATTTTAGATCTATACATTCTCCTGTAACTATTGAGTGCTAATTTTAGTTGGTCAGATGGGTTATTTAAGTACATGTCATTTATGAATTTTAAAGTTTCTCTCATGTTTTTGACTTCATTATTAAACCACTCAATATTTATTTTATTTTTATTTATGATTTTTTGTGTTTTTATTGGTCAGAACTGATTTACTTTACTTGTTAGGTTGGAAAGGAAACAATTTAAAATACTGTCAACACTATCTACCCGAGAACTCAAGAAGCCCCAATCCTGGAATTCCAATGCCTCATATAGTCTGTTTAGGCCTTGTCTAGTGAAGGGTTGGTACCGTTGAATAGAAGGCTTATTTTTGGTGTATTTTGGAGGAACCCGGATCCAAAAATCTACAGCGAGGTGATCAGAGAGAGCCGAATCAAAAACATCTGTAAAGTAGTACAATATATTTTCAAAGTTAATAAAAACATTGTCAATACAATTAACTTTACTTGTATTCTAAAAACTTGCTGATGTAAGTTGTAGCCTCCCATTAGGTCGACAAAGGTAGACTTCCTATGATTATCAGTATTAAAAATTATATTATTAAAATAATGTACCTGAACCTGTTGCTATTTTTGTGAATGAATTCCAGGATGCACGAGTTATGTGATGCAACCAGGCCGATAACCCGATGACACAACTTTTCTGCCGATCAATTGTTATTATTTTTATTAATTGTATATACACAATATTTATAAGTTAGCAGAATCGGCATTTTATATCATTAGGTCACATAATTACATTTTACGTTTTTACTTATCATTTAATTCTCGAAAGATACAGATCGTAGTTATTTTGATAGTCAAAACTTTTTTTGTGTAGAATTATTTTGAATAAAATTAATTTTTTAAAAAGTTAATCTTCAATGATAATTACATCACTCACGTGATTATACCTATAAACAAATTCAAATCACCGTCAGATGCTCTGTAAACAGTTACGATAAGAACATTCAAACATTTAATTTCAACAGCAGAGACTTCACAGTGAAATTCTTGTGACAACCTCGCAATACCTTCCACATTACAGCACGCCCTGTCTGGTAAGGATGATACAGCCACCACGACTCATAAAAATTCTGAAGAAGTAAGAGGTGACATAATAGTTTTCAATGAACAAATTTTCCACCTCCTCAGTTTTAAGGTGGTGCTCCGTTAGACATATTTAGTGGTAAGGTGGATTGACATCAGCAAGGAATGCTTCCAAATCAGGTCCTTTATTCCTCCTTGAGCAGCAGGATATTTAGTTGAGATCTAAGACTTGAATGCCCTATTTCGTTTACTGGTTTAGAATAGGGCTCTGTAGGTTCTGAAAATGGTTTAAGCTTACCCCAATTGGCCATATGGTGTCATCGATGATAACGTTTTTTTGGGTCAAAGGAACTCCCAACTTAAAACAGCTTTTCTGGTAGTCATTCCGAGTCTTCATTTTAAAACACTTACAACCATTGTCGAGTTTATTGCTTTGAAGAAATTGCAAGATGTCCCTTTCGCTTGTAGATGGATCCAGGTTAGACAGGAAGATCCAAGATAGTTTTTCTGGGACATTTGCTAGGATCAGGTTACCCATGTTCCTGTTGGACCCCCTAATTGGTGTAGGCCTTTCCTGTTTTTTGTTGTCTTTTGTCCTGCGTGAGTGCCGCGGCATAACTGGAAGGCAATCGCCATCAGTTTCTCTCTCCTCTGCATCATCCCTACCCTTGAGAGCACTATTAACGGCTGCATTTACCTCACTTAGGGTTATTTTTCCGGTTTTAGCTGAGGATTCTGCTGTTTTAGGATTTCCACAATGGAAAGCTTTGTTTACCGCGTTTTTCTTGGCAGTGACAGGAGTGACACCAGCGACACTAGTGACAGTAGTGACACTAGTGACAGGATTAGATGTCCGATCCACCAACGATGCTAAATCCTCTTGGAGCGCGGCCTGGTTGTCAGATGTACCTTTAGCAACAGTGTCGCTATTGATGTTGCTACAAATGTTGGTACCACTGGTCAGATTCTGCATCAGATGGTTGGCAACACTGTCTTCGCAGCTGACTTTATTGACATTTTCTGATGCAGGCATGGCTTTTGAAGGATAGAAGAGGGGTGCAGAGGGGACAGAACTAACCTCACTTCTTGCTTTTTCCAGCTTTTTCCTCATAGTTTCTATTTTTTCCTCAAGGAAAAGAATTTTTTCATTGAGAAGATCATTTTTCTCATTGAGTTCCATTACCAGAAGGTTAAGAACGCCATTGTTTTTGGTTACAAGGCCGAGTCTTTCTTCTGACGTCATGACCGTCGACGTTTCATCGCTCGCTGCACACGTCGAGCATTCGACTATATTCTGGCCAATAATCCTAAATCTGGGACTTCTAGCAATACACTGGCTATGAAAAACTGTTTTGCACTTATCACAAACTATTTTTCCTTTTAATTGTTTGTCACAAACCCCACAAAACCGGGAGCGATCTTCACATACGTCATTCAGATCAGCCATCTTTATACAGCTCGTTCTCGTCTGCGCGCCAAAAGGTCACAATCTTTTAGGCCATTTTTCTTCTTTTGTATGCACAGATATTAGAGAATATCTAGTGCACCTCAGTTATATTTGTCCAAGATTGGACAAAGACCCCTTTTGGGCAGTTTAACCGAATTCCTCAAAGCAAGAAACGACGTAGCGTCTCTTTTCCCTTGTAGTTGAAGAAAATCAGTAAAATGGCGCCTGCAAACTGGCAGTAAAGGCAATCCATTCCAAATTCCAGCAAAGCTAATACAGGAATCCCATGATTAAAGTTTAATAGGCTACCCCTGGATACGATAACACGAGAGAAAATATGATATCAAGGTATTTGTAGAGTGAAAGGAAGTTGAAATGCATAATTACATTATTAAAGGATTAAATAACTAACATACCTACTTGGTTTCAATTCACATAATCTATGTTTAAAACCCACTACTTTAATTGCTTGTAGTTAATTATACTGTTAATTGCTACCCTCACCTTTGTGGTCAAAATAAGTTAAGACAATTAATTTGTTTGTATCGACCACATACTAAAAATTTGAAAATTTTCTGTCAATTTCGTCTTTGGGGTATTCAAAAATGTTTAGAGGTTCTGGGTAGTCCGTACTTAGTATGTAATATTCTTTCTTCATCTTTCAGTTTTCTTGGCCAACTAGCGGAATCCGAATTTAGGCTTGTAAAAGAAACATACTCCTGTACTTCTTCAGACGAATCCTCCTTCAAATCAGAAAGATCGCAAGAAAACCCAAACCAACGCCTTATTTTGCTGTTCTGTTGTTTTTAAAAATTCCTCACCTGCCAATGAAGTGTTCTGGACGGTCTGGAGAATGTAAATTGCCACTTGTTGATGTTGAAGCAATTAAACTTTTCGGAGATTCAAGAAAATTTGCTATAGCTGCAGCTTGTTTATTATTTTCTGCTTGTCTTTATTTTATATTATTTCGAATTTTCTTCCAAATTTTGCGCCCCTGTGCGAGCTACGCCCTAAGCAGTAGCTTGCCTCGCTTACACCTTAAGCGGCTCCTAAGATACTTGCTCCCTCTGAAATTCAAAAATTCAATTTTCAGAACGCCACTGGCTACAATTGTACTATTATATAGTCAATCATTAAATGAGAATACATCGAACTTTTAAGTGAAACAAAACTAACTTTGCTAAAGCAGCAAGCTTGTAACTAGGAGTCTATTATTGTAATTTCTTGAGCGGGAAGTTTAACGAGCGAATCTTTCAAAAGCTGACAAACTAAGGACGATGTTGTAAGGTGCCTTTTAAACAAACTTTCACGACGTCAACATAAAGTTGAACATGGAAACAGGCAATTCGCCTATTGTATAGAAATATTGTTTCTTTCTTAAGCAACTTTTTGTAATATAATAACTGACAACGAAATGAGAATGTCAGAGCCGCCTCAACAGGCAGAGCAGCGGGAGCAAGCTCCAAAGTTAAATTATTAAAATTACACAAATATTAACTGATCAATAAATTAAAAGATAATAGAAATGCAGGAGGAGAAGGTTCCTTAGATACGAGTGGAAGGGATAAACAAGTGATTTTATTATTGCTTAAAACCATAAAGAAGGATGTGGTATCTTAATTAACCACTTTTAATAAACTGTATTACTATAGGGTGGTGAGAAGAATTGAAACATGTATTCGGTTTGATATAATTTAATAATGCAGGTGTAAATTGCATTTAAATATGATATATATAAATAAACAGCGTTTTCTATGTTAAATAGAAATTAGAAATTATATATGTACAATTCTTAGACTAAAACTTCCAATCATTCGTTCATTCAAGCATACAACTAATGTTACAAAAGGTTTCTTAATTATTAACTAAAGACACAAAGACTAAAACAGTCTTGATTATGCAATTTAAAACTGAAATATGTTTGTCCTTTCTGACTTTCAATGAAATGAACTTTTATGCTTTCAATCTAGCACCTTTCTTTCGTACAGAATACCTTAATCTCCAAATCTTTACTTCACTCTAATCAGCTAGGGATTCCACTTTGAATCCTTAAATTAACTTGTACAGTACAGGGACCACTTGAGCTATCAATTCGGTGTCGCCATTTTATGGATTCTCTTCAACTAAAGGGGGAAAGGGACGCTACGTCGTTTCTTGCTTTGAAAAATTGGGTTAACAGCCCAAATGAGGTCTTTATCCAATCTTGAACAAAGATATCTGAGGTGCACTACATATTCTCTAATATCTATGCATGCAAAAGGAGAAAAGTTGGCGCAAAAAGGAATTTGACCTTTGGCCAGAGGAGAACAGCACGTTTTACTGCTATTCGAGCGAACGTTTTTACTGAACTTTGAGAAGCTAGAGAGCAGTGACTGGACTGATCTAGTACACGAAAATAACTAATAAAAATGAGCGAAACAATAATTATTTGCCTTAAACAGAGCTAGGACAAGCTAGATGTTTTTTGGCGCGAAGAGGCACTTGTTAGAGCGCGATGACGTGACCGATCTAGCAACGTGGAGTGTTAGCAGAGCACTGAACTCTAATTTGTCTATCGCTAGGCGGCAGAGTCCGGCAGGCCAAAATAAGTGGGAATTGGCGAGAAAATCCGCGTGGTTTTAATTTGGGGTGAAAGCATCTTCCTTCTTTCTTTGACACGTGGTTTATTGAACACTGACGATTGAGTTGACGGAGTGTCGTTTAGCGTTCTAGAGAATGCCGCATACGACGGACTCTATTATACCAACAAACCAGGTTCGGACTTAGGGATCGTTCATCCAGGTTTGGACTAAGAGGTTTTGAAGAACTGGCATATGCAAATTTAAATGCACAAATTGGGTTGTACCCGGGGTGAAATAAATCTATTTTGAGTTTAATTATGGCTCATTCATTCTACATACATACAGGGTATTATCATTAAACTATACGGTGAAAAACGATAGTTTATACACGTGTTGGAGTGTTTCCCCAACAATGAGAATACAACCGAAGAAGAGTGAAGAAGGCGTTTCTAAAGCACTTGCGATCATATAATACACAGATTATTCAAAAAACATCGATAACAATATGAACATGAAAGTCTTGCTCATTTACAAAACGAAAACAGAGAAAGCTTAAATCCCGTCCATCGTCCATAAGACCTGTCAAAGGCTATACAGTCAGCAGGTACCGAAACTGGATCGCACTGCAGAACATCTGAAAATCAAAAATGATGGCTGCGATGAATTTCCGCAAAATGGGGTTTCAGAATTGAGAGAGACATTCAGGCAGATGAAGAAAAAGAGGATGCTAGGAGAGGATCACATCACAAGTGAAATAATGTCACGTCCTGTATGACGTGACGCCACGCCTTGGATGGCGTGCAGGTTACGTAGCTCAGATTTGGGATCTATCTACGTCAGGTGAAAAGAGATGATGAAAAAGGCGCTTCAGTAAAAAACAATAAAAATGTCTATTGGTCAAAGACTTGATAAATGTACACTATACCGATTACTAAGGCGCGCATGACTTTTCAATTGTTTATAGGTGTTTGGTCACTGTTTTATAATATAGTTTTATAAGTAGTAAAATGGACAGATTCCATTTTACTACTTTAGATGGAGAGGCCGGGTTCACGCACAAGTGTGCTACGAAACCCTGGCTTAGGTGGAAAATAAGGGTACCTACAGGTTAAAATCTTACGCACATGTGTGCTTGCAATAAACTGGTTTGGATGAGAAACAACTAATGGTTCGCATGAGTATTTATACCTATAATAAAATTTGCTGATCGTTGCACTTTTAAGGTTTATAATTGTTTGCGTAGACCGCTCGCGTTGTTTATAATTCGTCTTGAGTTTTTACATAGCATCTTCCAAGCTTAAGTTCAAATATAGGACATGGTGATATTTACTAGTAGTTTATGCATTTTAGTAGTTCGCACATTCCCTCTCCCCGATAACGTTGGACCCAACGCTTGGCAAGACCCACATGTTTTAAAAAGAAAGACCTCAATTCGAGAAGACATATCGCATTTCACATTATCTCACTATAACTGTACAATATATAATAATCATCAGTGGTTCTGTTACTTTATGGATCCAATCTGTTCCTTTGTAATTTCCTTTTCTAGCACCACTGGCTGCAGTCTACGTCTTAGCATATTTCAACACCCTCTTAATCTGTTTGAGGGTATCATCGTGCATGCCTGCTGGAGAGACTAGTATGAACTTTCATTGGTCTTTGCTATATTCATGCAACAAGAAGAAACTTACCTTTACAAATTATCTTAATAATATTAGAACTCTATCTCTAGATTGCGAATAAAAGAATAGTTTGTAGAACTTAATGATAAATTTTAAATATGTCATGATGATGGCTGTCTTTGATATTGTCATAGAGGATATTTGCTGCTCCTCAAGCTCTCTGTGCGCTTTCAGGTTGCGTAGCTCAGATGATGATGAAGACAAACACTCAATTGAATTCGAAATAAACGTACACCTATTGACGATCAAGTTTAGTACAAATTAATTGGATGTGGAGCAAACGTAAATTTATTGGTGATCAGGCTTCAGATAAATTTTCAAAAGAGTGTAAAGCGAATGCCTATTTGTTGCAGACTGATTAAACCTGTTCGGTTTTCCTTGCGACAATTTGAAGTTTTCAAAGCACTTTGAGGCTACGTTGAATTTAAGAGATTTACTTTGTTCACTTTATATTGGTGTATTTAATTTGATTTGATTTTCATTAACTGATTTTGTTATTGCTGTTCAAAAACCATTTGAACATGTTTTCAAATCTAGCGATTTAATTCGTATTATATTAATATTCCGCGCCACTGTGTATCTATCGCATTCCAAGAATGCCGCTTAAAATCTCTCGGTGGCACCCTTGGCGCCATCTCTTGTCACAACGGTTATCCACTGCATCAGTTTAGTCTAGCTAGCTAGAAGCAGAACGGCCTCGAACACATCCTACCAATCACAGTGCTTCCTACAGGATGGCCACTTAACCCAACCTAAAATTCCTATCTATAATTTTAGGGTTCCCTAAAATTCCGATCTGTAATAATAGAGTTTTATAAAAACTAAGCAGCAGATTTAGACCAGGCTTGTGTTAAAATTCATAATTTTAATTTAGACAACCGGTGATGTTAAGTTTCTGTACAACTTCTCTATATTTGCGTTATTTGTCCTGGAAGAGATATGTCTGTAGTGGGGGGTAAGTTCACGCGAGTGATGTAATTATCATTGAAGATTAACTTTTAAAAAAAGTAATTTTATTCAAAATAATTCTACACAAAAGGTTTTGACTATCAAAATAACTACGATCTGTATCTTTCGAGAATTAAATGATAAGTAAAACGTAAAATGTAATTATGTGACCTAATGATATAAAATGCCGATTCTGCTAACTTATAAATATTGTGTATACAATTAATAAAAATAATAACAATTGATCGGCAGAAAAGTTGGGTCATTGGGTTATCGGCCTGGTTGCATCACATAACTCGCGCCAAGGACGAAGGACGACGCTTCTTCCCGTTCTTGAATTCACTTCTTGACTGGCCCTCATGCAAGTAAGTCGCTATAGTATTCATGTCCGTAGCACTAGGCCATGGAAGCGGTTCCCTGATTCTCTCACAAGTAAAACGCTATCCGCTATTATAGTAAGCGTTCCCTGCGTGGCACTCGGCCATGTAAGTAAACTCGCTCGTTTACAGCCACTCTCACAAAAGCCGCAAAGTAAACGACGTTCTTGGGACTCGGCCAATATTCTCTCTGCTTTATTATAATATAAAGCTTCCCATTTCCATTATGTCGGAGTTTAGCGTATGCGATCCCTGCATAGCTTGTTTTAGAATCCGTTTTGTTGCGCTTATAAAAAACTGCATTTTCACACGGCTCTAGACATCATGACTATACTAACAAGAAGTTATTTACGCATTTAACTGCATATTTTCAGTTCACTCCAACTTGAGTCACTCTTATTTGCAAGAAGTTCAAGCACATTGTATATAGAAGCTAAGGAGAGACTTAGTAAGTGTTTTAAGTATCTTTCCCTGGGTTTGAAGATAAACTGCTCTACGATTGAACATTGCTCGTCAATTGGTGAATATATTGTACATAGTAGCTTATTGTGAGCATTAAGGTAATATTTATACTTTTGTTATCACTTATATATTACTATATTTCATCTCAGCGCTATCTTCATTAATCAAGCTCACGCTAAGCGAGTTCGTAGGGATTTTATCAAACATTTAGCTGCAAGGTTAGATTTATAACTGTACATTTTGTTAGAATTATAATTGTTTATGCAGTTACCACTGACAAAAATTGTCTATATTCTAGCACCGACAGAATTAAATACTTTAAATGTTTATTTATGAGCTTTAAGTTGTTTTCAAGTGAAATAGCATATTAAAATATATATAATGCAAAAGGTTTTTGTTTTATTTACAAATTAACTTTGGAACTAGCCCCTACGGTAATTATACCGCCCATGTGCAGTCTCTGTTCGTTTAGAAAATCGACCAAGATCGAATCTACAACAATTGCGGCATTTCCCGTAAAGGTAGAAAATGACAAAAAAAATTAACCCTTCTGAGCCTTTCCCAATACAAAATAGCTCTATATGAATGGCAGGGTGAACTTGTTGCCAGTAAGCATTTGCCTTAAAAGTACTACCAACTGAACCAAGTTCAAGCTTTAGACTGAGTGTTCATTTTGTGAATGGAATTATTAGTTGATATAATAGAAGTGGAAACGGAATGTGTCATGTTTTGGGTAAAGTAGGAACTATTTATTTTTTTCCTCAGGTTCTTTGTTATCTCATAACTGGTTGTTAGTAGTCCTACCTGAACAAAGTGGATGACTTATTTTGCGAATCCCGATCGATTAGTATTGTGAATTTAATTACTAAGTTTATTTTCTGTAAATCGACATCTGATGTATGTGAATTCCATAACCTCACACAAAGTAAGTCAATCATACATGGATAAGTGCCCAGCAAGCTGAGGAACTGCTGTTGCCGGTTGATGCTCACCATCCGCCACTGAAAGTTACATTGAATCTCTCCGTCAATCATTCCAATGACACGGGCTTGAATGGAGTGGAAGTATATAGGGACTTTAATAATGCAGGTCTAAAAAATATCAATGAATTTTTATCTCATATTGACTGGGATAATATGTTCCTGAACAGGTCTCTGGACTTTATGATTGATATATTTTATAACTTTTTGTATCAAGCAATAGAATTGTTTGTATCTTTAAAAAGGTCATCATCGCGCAAGTTTCCTATTTGGTATTCTCCACAACTAGGAAATCATTTTTAAGAAAACGGACTACAAACAGAGTGGTTTACACTCGGGTTATCTGGAATTTTTTAGATTGAGGGCTGGCTGTAACAGACTTTCTCATTATTACAGTAGCATTATTACCAACCCAAAATCTTTCTGGATTTTTTTAACGCTAAGCGTAAAACTGTTAGTATTCCATATGGAATGTCATAATGACCTGAAATGCAATATGGTCTTGCTATTGCAAATAGTTTTGCAGATTTTGTGGTCCTGGGCAGGATAATGTACCACCAACTTTACTTCGGTATTGTAGTTTTGTCCTTGCAAGACCTCTTTTTAACATATTCAATCTGTCGCTGAACACTGGTTATCTATCTTCTGTTTGGAAATCTAGTTTTTATCATACCAATTCATAAATTCGGTAATAAGGCCGATGTTAAGAACTATAGACCTGTGAGCATTTTAAATGTAATTCCTAAGCTCTTTGAAAACTTGTTAACTGATTATCTAACCCCTCACTTGAGTGGCTTGATTATTGATGAACAGTTTCAAACTTAACTTGATTTCATATGTTGATTATCTGTTGGAGACCTTGGAGTGTGGCGGCGAAGTTCATTCTGTTTACACGTATTTCTCCAAGGCCTTCGATAAGATTAACCATGAGCTTTTATTTTTCAAGCTTAAGATAGCATGATTGGTCTCAGAGTTGAAATAACCCAGATCTATCTTACTATATTTTTTAATTTTCAACTTTTTCTTAAGCCTAATATATTTTACTATTTATTATTTAATTTTACATTGCCTAATTAAAGAAAGAAACAAAAATAATCCGAATTTAAATCATGGCAATGATGCATATGCAAATGCATATAAGGGAAACGCGGTAAGGATTACAGCACATGTGCGCGAGAACCATATAAAGGCACGCCGCGAAGCGTGCCGCAAGTATTCTGAATCGGGAGCTCAAAGATTAGGTAACTAAAGAGCCTGGCAGATTCTTGCGGGATCGAGTTTTTGATCACAGTGAAATTGTGCCCCCAGACGACGGTTTTCGGATGATACAGGGGTCACTAATTTCATAGTCCGTGGTTTATCAATCCGTGATTCCGCCAGTATCTCTCTGACCTTATACGTGTCTCTATATGTCTGTCCCCGGACGACGGTTATCGAGTGATAGCTTGGCCGTCATATGGTACTTCAAAGTCTAGTTAGGACTAATGTCCGTAGGGCCGTAGGGTACTGGAGAGTTTGGTCGCGGTGAAATTATGATTCCCGGACGACGTTAATCGGATGATACAGGGCCCATTAATTCTACCGTGGCTTAATTCGTCATGACTCTGCGGATATTCTCCTAACTTCAAATATGAACATGTGCTGTGTTGCCAAGACGACGTTGATCGGCTGATACAAGCGATACAGGACGTATCCATAGATCTACATTTAAAATTACATTTCTGATACAGTCAATATCTCGATCTAAAATTAGTAAGTAAAACATGCCGCGATCCACTCGCAGTAATCAGACGATACCATCCGAAGAAGAAATGAAAAAAACAACAACATTTCTCTGTGTATTATTCCAGGTGAGAACCAATTGTATTACGCAAAATTTATACTTTCATTTTTTGATTTTACGAAACTCTATATTCTAGGGACACGTACATAAGGGCTCGGTCCTATTTTCTTGTCGCAAAGGGCAGGTAAAATTTTGGCTAGACTCAGGGAGGACCGTAAATCGTTAAAATATCTTCAAATAAGATATGGCTCTAATTTGGCTGTTATATAGTCAATAAGTAAAGATTTCAAGTTTAAATGAAATCAAAATTCACACAGTAAGAAATTTAATTAACTCATAAAACCTACTGATTACTAACAAAAATAAAACAGACATCTTTCTATTACCTCGAGGACGAGCTAATAGACTAAAGTTGGCACTGGCACAACAAATACCGTTAGATGCAATAACCTGTAGACAGAATGGCTACAGTTAGGGCTTTTTACGAAAAGAGCAGCACAGCTGATTTAAAGCAAGTGCATAGTTAGATTTATTTATTTAATTTAGAATTGGTAAGGGATTTACTCTAAAATGTTTTTCTAGTTGATCTCAAATTGATCGTATTAAGGTGAGACAGAATAATATGTAAACTAAGTAAAACTTGTCATATAAATTTAAAGAGTGTAGCTCTTGGTGATACCCTAATCTAAGATACTCAAAATAATCATAGTTTATTGGTTCCACAATAGCACTACATTAGAAACATTATAACAGGTTAAAATCGCAACCAAGTAAAATAGATTAAAATTAAATAAGAAATAATAAATTTTTCTAAAAATAGTCTATACTTTTATAAATATGAGATAAGCGTAATCACAGCATAGTTTTCACTACTGGTATAAAATGCACGACGGCCGATTTGCACGAATTCAGACAATATTGTTGCCTATTGTTGACGTGTGTTGTATTTTGTGCCTGGAAAATATTTCAATTATTCCGATTGGCTTTATATGGCAAATTTACGATAACGATGCATTTCAGTTTAAAAAGGAAAATATATATAAATTAATAGGTAGGGCACGTTGTGCTCCCCTTATCGCAGAAAAAAATGACTGCATTTCCTGTAAAATATTAGCTATCGTCCGCGTACCGAAATCACACATTTGTAGCAGTAGAGACTCCTGGATTTTTAAATTAAAAGGCTGGGCCCGTTGAGCTCCCCTTGTGGCAGAAAAAATATTGGGTATGTTCCGTTGCGACCCCCCACACGGCCAGATCCTCTTAGAGCAAGTAGCTCGTATCTCGACCCGTTGGTTGCATGCCAAAAAGATGAGTTATACCAGCTACAGTCGCGTAACTTTACCAAACACGGGTGTTATTGAGCCCAGAGCAATCTGACATAAAATCACTAATGTTACTGTTGGTTTCCGTAAATGGGTAGTACGTGCATGATTAGTTTGGGTTACTCCCTGCATTTTTCTGCCCCATTTCATTATTGAATTTGTAATTTTACGGTTACATTTCTTGCTGTATAACTAGAAGCTCATAAATACACAAAATATAAACATTGAATGAATGTACGTAGTCAGTGCTATGATATGAACAATATCAGTTGAGGCAAGATTCGACCTTAAAGAATACGACATAAATAAATCTTAAAAACTAAAGCAATGCATAAACAGTTGTAATGCTATACTAATATATAGTTATAAACATAACCTTGAAGCTATGTACAGTTAAATGTCTGTTTAGAGTTCCTGCGGAACAGCTACATATCAACTATGTTAGCTGATTTAGCTTTGATATGAAATACAATAATATGCAAGCAATAATAACAGGATAACTATTACCTTAATGTCCACCTATAAGCTAATATGTACACTATGCTCACCATTGACGAGAAACGTTCAATTTTCAGTAGTTTATCTTCCAACACTGGGGGAAAGTCACTTTAAAAGACACTTGCTGGGTCTATTGCTAGCTTCTATGTAAAATGTAGCTCAATTTCTTGCAAACAAGAATGACTGGAATGTAGTAGGTTCATATGGTATGCAATTATTGCATATGGCATGACATGAATGCTTGTGAATGCGGCTTCTTGGTACACGCATAAATGATTACTAAATATGCTATGCTGGTAACATAAGCAAGCTGAAATCCGCGTAGGGGATATACCCTTGTGAAAATTGAATGCATTGGCAAACTAGTGCCGTTTAATCCTTATATGAGAATAAGGCATGAGTATGTATGCAGACTAGTGCAGAGTAATCCTTATATTAGAATAAGGCAAGAGTATAGCAACCCAGTGGTATACTCGTGATAGAGAATGTTGAAAAACCCATGGGCAATACCATTGGGGACTGTACAGCGCAACAGCGCATGGTACAGCCTTTGAGAGAATGTGAATGTAAACGTGTGCGTTTACTTACTTGAGTATGCAGACTAGTGCAGAGTAATCCTTATATTATATTTGAATAAGGCAAGAGTATCGCAACCCAGTGGTATACTCGTGATAGAGAATGTTGAAAAACCCATGGGCAATACCATTGGGATGTACAGCGCATGGTACAGCCTTTGAGAATTAGAGAGATCAGTGGGTCTCCATAATGGCAGCCAGGATGCCGATAAATACCATTTTGTAGGCTTGATATGACGATGATTATGGCTGGATATTACTATGTTACGTGAGTAAAGAATTAGAGAGATTATGAGGTCTCAAAACCTGAAAACTTCCCGGCATGGCGGCTCAGCGCCATGCCGGCTGGAAACGGGGTGCGCTTTTTGCAACTTACTTGGTCGAGGTTCAAGAGACTACTGGATTCTAGAACGTGGAAACTAGATCAACTTGAAGAAGTTGTTAACGCCCCTTTGACACCGCCTCTTCCGGCGGGATGATGTACATTCTCCGGAAATAGAAAGGGCGACTAATGTAAATACTGAGAAGTTATGTAAACCTTTACGTCTGCGATTGTCTAAATTATCCTTGTGAATTTTAACACAAATCCGGTCGAAATACGTTAACTGGTTTTTATAAAAATCGATTGTTAAAGATCGGAAACTTAGGAGCTAACTTGATTACCTCCGTTAAGAGACAGTGATTAGCCGAATGTTCAGCGGGGTCAGATAAGTAAACGTTGTTACAACAGATGGCGCTGGTAATATTACGGCTTTTCTGTAGAAAGCGCTGTGATTGGTCAGATGAGTTTAGAGGCCGTGCGGTTTTTAGTTTTCTAGACTGATTGAAGCAGTGGATAAACGTTGTAAACAAGAGATGGCGTTAGTAGTATCGCCATGGATTTTAATTTCTTGGAATGCGAGGACAGTGGCGTGGAATGTTAAATTGTACAAAAATTAAATCGTTAGATTTGAAGCAGTGTTCAAAATGGTTTTTGAACACTTAGTAAGGCATAAAACTCAAAGCGACAGAGGAAAGTGGTCTCACATTGGCCCTCTGCTTTTTAACTTGTTCGTGAACGACATCCATACTTGCTTTTGCATCCTCTAACTTTTTATTGTTCGCAGATGATTTGAAGCTATTTTCTAGTGTTGGGTCCCCTGAAGACTGTCTTCTTTTGCAGTCAGACTTGAACAGACTAGCCAACTGGTGTGTTCTCATTGAATTGGAGCTAACCACTACCTGATGACTTTTTCTAGATCTCGTAATTCTTTAATTTTTCAGTACAAAATTCTGGATACTGCATTAAATCATGTGAACTCCATACGAGACCTTGGTATTTAACTGGATGCTTCCCATTCCTTTGTTCATCACATTTGGAATACAAAATCAAAAGCTCTAAGAATGTTGCGAATTATGTTGCGATCAGCGCAAGATTTCCATAACCCATTGTCTGTCAAGTATCTTTACTGTTCATTGGTTCGCTTCCATTTGGAATATGCATCTGAGGTCTGGAACTAGTGTTGGCAACCGAAGACGGTTTTTCGGATAGTCGGTTAACCGGTTTCGGATTATCCGCGGTTTTTCAAAAAACCGAAACCGGTTAACCGGATACTCGGTTAACCGATTACCCGATTTCTCGTTTAACCGATTAATCGATTAACCGAATAACCGGTTTCTCGGTTAACCGATTATTCGATTATCTAGTTACATGGCACTGGGCCACCGGTGTAATGGTAAAAAAGATAGAAAGTAAAGTAAAAACTGAGTATTTGGAATCGTAACATACCACATACCCACTGGACGGTGATTATATTTGGAAATGATTTTAGAGGGCGATTGAAAAATACTATCTACCTTTAATAGAATACCTTTAAATTTATTTAAGTTTTAAAAAATTGTAATATTTTTTCTGCTCAGAATTTATATCGATTGTAATTTGTAATAAACAATATTTTTAATTTAATTATTACCTTGGGGTTTATTTCAATAACGACCAAAAACTGGAATAAATTTGGTTCACTAGAATTTAATGATTGTGCCCTAATCGGCAGGGAAACTGAACTAATGGAAATATGCTTAAGAAGAAATTATAAATTATGTTTAGCCTATGATGACTGTGTATTAACCGATTAACCGGTTATCCGATTAACCGGCTATCCGATTAACCGGTTATCCGGATACCCGGTTTTCACTATTATTCGAATACCCGGTTTTATCCGAAACCGGTTTTTAAGAAAACCGAATAACCGGTTTCAACTTTTCACGGTTTTTGCCAGCACTATCTGGAACCCTTCTTATGCAGTACATCTTAAACACCTCAAGAGTGTTCAGGACAGGTTTCTACGTCGTGTCTCATTTAGAACTTTTCGTGTGCATAGGACTTAAGCGGAACTTCAATAATATTTGGCGTACTATCTCTCGAATTACTCAGCAAGCATCGGGATCTGAAGTTGCTTTATAAAATTTTGAACAATCATAGCCATAGCCCACATCTTTTAGCAAAAGTACCCTTATTTGCTCCTCCCAGGTCCACGCGTTCTAATAACACCTTTTACCATAACTTTAGCCGTACCAATTACGGGTTGAAGTCATTTGTGCTATAGCTATGGATTCAAGAGAAGTAAATTAATTGAACCCAAACTTGGTGACTATCGTCAGTGACCCAGAATATACTACCTTTTTAATTAATTTAAAGTCAAATTTTTAAAATCAAACGATTATTTCCATTCTGAAATGAAATCAAGCTCTTTATCCATCTATATACTTGTTTTATTACCTTCTTTAATATTGATGTTCCTTTGATTTCCTTATTGCGAAGCCTAAGCCAAAACGAGCTCGAAATTACAACTTGGCTATTTTCTGACCTGTGCCGTCTACACGTTGGTGGCGCCTTTTAAATAAATTTAGCCGCCCCTACTCTGAGATTTGAACTTAGTGCGCTTTGAAGACAGATCGTTCTGGCCTACGCATCTTTAGTTGTAAATTTTCTCTCACTTTCTTCTAATCCGAGTAAATAAAATTAGAAGCGAACAAAAAGCAAAAAACGAGGGAGCAAATTTAAACGTGCTATCTGATGACCAATTGGGAAATTATTGGGGTAGTAATACGTTTCAGTTATTGCCAAAAATAGTAATCATATTTCTATCCTCGTTACCGGAATCATAGGAAAGGAAAGCATCATATTTTAATGTTTTCCGATTTTCTGAGCTTATTTCCATATCAATGACACCTACTTGCATTGACATTGCTGAATCCCGCATGACGTTGTTAAAGTATTATTCGACTGTTGGCTTCGTGACTCCCTAGGGCTATAACAGCTTATTTATTTAAATTTAAGGAGCAAACCTTCAACTTAGCTCCGAGTTTGTCCTTATTTTCCTTGGTCATCCTTCTTATGTTTTCTATTACAAGGACCTCATTTCCAGCATCACTAGAACCGTGGTTGTCGATTTTGGTAACAGTGTTTTAAAAATAGCCTAAGAACATCTCCAAGTGTCGTAATCACTCCTGATTTTATCCAGTCGGTATCGGTTGCCTTCATATAAAAGGATCCTGCCACAACCTTTGATACTGGCACTAATTTCTTACAAATGCTAAACTTTCTGGTGGAAATTATAATTTTTAACCTTAAATCTGAAAAACATATTCTAATCAATAAAACACTTTCCTTTAAATTAGGTTAACTAAACTAAAGTGGTTTCAGTTAATTTTGGCTACCTTAGACGTTGTTTTAATACGACCGCAAAAGTCCCTATTTTAATATGCGCCATTTCAGTCCCAAATGCCTTGTTTATCTGATATTAAATTAACACGCATCTTTCCGTTTAGTGTCCACTTTACTCCTTTGATCAATTCTTCATGTATTTTGGTGTTCACTTTACATTCACCCTTATAATATAATATTTCCACCTTAAGCCTAATAAAATGCTGGATTTCGAATCCCAAAAACTTATTCGTGGTCCCAACTAATTCCCATCTCACTCGAATCCTTGACTAATCTATTTTGTGGCTGTTTATCCCGTTCTCCCACGTAACTGCCCACAAAATGACCACCTGGGGCTCACTGCTCCATCTGCTAATTAAGCTCTGTCAAACATACAAACATACAATGGATCAGTATAACTCAAGTAACGAGCTTCGGGATATGGAGATAATTTTAGTTAACTTGTTATTGTTGAGAGTAACGAAGTATTGGAATATGATGATATGCCAATAATACTTTGATATATGTTGAATTACGACATTGTCATGAATATTTAAGTTACTATGTTTGGTTAAGAAGTAGAGTATTTTAATTGCGTGCCGTTATTTCAGGGGTGACGCTTTGATCAGTAATTGTAACTAAGTGAACCACACTTAACAAACAACTCAAACAAAATCAGAAAAAGAACAAAATTATGAAAGTTTATATTAAATACAACTTTATATATTCACTGTGAAACATGAAAAAAATTGGGAGGATGGAATGGGTAGTGTAACAAAATAAATCACCTTCTACTGAATTCACAGGTCTTATTACGTACTTGTTTCATGATTTATTCATAGTCATAATAGAGATACTTTATGCCTTCTATACAGTACTGATACGGGGGTAGTTTCTACCAGCTATCTGATACAGCTTTACATGGGTCAGATGGCTGTAAAGCTGTATTAGATCTGTCTAAAGCTGTATTGCGTCTAGAGCTGGGTGTGGGTTTTATAACTAGGTGAAGCACACCTCCTAAATCACATTTGCATTTTTATAGAGTTAAATAGATGGTTAAAAATCTAAATATTGACGTGTATTATAGAGTTAGAATCCTTTAAATATAGCAGTGTAGGGTTTTGTCGCCCCTTCTGTGGTCTCTCTTGATTGATGGTGTGCTAGCGGTCCTCTCGTTGTGGGATGTTAAGGTGCAGGCATACGCAGTGATCTAGTAATACCATTTTATAATAAAAGGCTACCATTTTATAATAATAATAAAATGGTAATACGTATAAGAAGCAACTAGCAAAAAACTATCTCAGAGGATCTTTAAGAGGTGCTAACCGTGGTCTATGACTGGTATGCAAAGGAACAACTATCTGTGAACCACACAAAACAGTTATAGCACCGTTAACAAGGAAGAAAGTGCTGGAAAACCTAAGACCATCTTCACTCAAAGTAGAAACTATCCGATTTGCGATAAAACATTTAACTGGAATGCGCATCTGGATAAAATTGCTGCAAAAGCGAAACTGTCATTATGAACCTGCATACGCATTTGTGGTAAAACATGGGGCATACATCCCAAACAAATGCACTGGCTCTATATTGCAGTTATAAGACCAATGAATACATATGGAGCAGTAGCTTGGTACTCTTACCAAGCTTACAGAGCTCCGCGAGAATCAAATTATCCACCTTACAAAAACAAGCGTGTCTGGCAATTAGTGCCGCCTTCGGCACCACACCCACGGCAGCGATTGAGTGTCTTCTAAATCTGCCACCTTTCCAAATAGTACTGGAGAGGGAGGCCAGATGGGCTACGTATAGATTGACACAGGCGGTGATCAACAATCCGCAGGCGATCATCATGGTGCCCAACAAGCTGAAAAACGCTAATGAGCGTGTATTGGGTCTACCATCAGATGTTATGCCCACCAAAACTACCTATTACCATGCCTATGATGTCCTCCTACCAGAGAGGAACGAATGGGCAAAAGACTCCGAACATCTGAAAACAACAGAAAATAGTTGGTTCACTGACGGCTCCAAGACCAATGATGGTACAGGAGTTGCTGCATGGAACAAAAATGGTAAGGTTGAGCTTAAGTATTCCCTAAGCAAACATGTAACTATTTTTCAGGCTGAAGTTAAAGCCATTGATATCACTGCACAGTGGCTCAGACAGTCAAGCGGCATTAAAGGCTCTTGAATCTAGCCTTTGTTCGTCCAAGGCAGTATGGAACTGCCAGGAACTACTCACCAAACTAGGTAGAGAAAATAAACTTACACCGATCTGGTTACTTGGACATACAGGATATGAAGGCAACGAAAGAGCTGATGCTCTTGCGAAGCAAGCAGCCGCAACGGCCTTTATAAAACCAGAGCCGATACTGGGAATAGCTTACAACACACCTAAAAGAGCCCTCTCCAGGTGGACACAACAGCAATTTGTAGACAAATGGAGAGAGTTACCGGGCCTAACTCATTCAAAAATGGCAGGGAATCTGCCAACACGAGTGAGAACTAAACAACTTCCTCAACTTGGCCGACAACAGGTACAGGCTGTAGTTTGCATGTATACTGGCCATTTTCGGCTTAGAAGCCACATGAACAAGATGGGTCTTTCCGAAGAAACGGAATATCGCTTGTGCTTGGAGGATGTAGAAACAATGGAGTATGTTTTATGCTACTGTCCAGCAATGGAAAGAACTAGACAAACAGTGTTTGTAAATTCTCAAATTACATTTGCAGATTTGAAGCCTATCCACCCCAGAAAGCTATTCGATTTCATGAAAAGGATCGAGCCTCTGGCCTAGTGGAAACCACAGATGTGAGCCACAATAGACCAAGGGTCGCAGTGGAGGGCCCACTCACGAGTACAAATACAAATACAAATAATATAGGACTGTAGGTTTTTCAATATTCAATTACACTGAGTATTTTTGATAAGTAGATGAATGATGTGAGAAGTAGGAAACTACGGTTTCTTTAACTTTAACTGTAAGAGTTAAGTATACAAGGAAATTTTCTTTAATGAATTTAAGGTTAATGACATTAATAGTGATAATTTATCAGAAGAGTCAGATGAATACGGTGATGGAAACTGCTGATCCAATCACCAAAAGAAGAAGCCTAGATTCATCTCAAGATTGGTATGACTCAATGTTTTGACTCTAAAATAATATATAAAAACAAGACTGACCAAAGAAGAAGTCTAAGGAGCTAGTATCGCGACCTGCTTTTGTTGGTTAGATTGTTGTATATACAGCGGTTCAAGGATTGTTAGATTTTTATATTTATCTACCATTGCGAGCGGTTTCAAGGCTAAATAATAATAGTGGTAGTAATTGTTGTAAAAGAACAGGCGATAAGTTGATTTGATTAGTTTCGTGGGTAAGCCTTCGCGTTTTTAAAGAAACCGTAATTCTGCGTCTTACGATCGAAAAAAAGATATTTAACCAATATTAATTAAGCAGATATATTAAACTTTACGGCTTTGGAGACAAATTCAATAGCTATCGACCAAAAATTCAGTTTATAATTATTGAAAAGCAACTAGATGGTGCTATTAATTTTTTAGACTTTACCCTCCATCACACTAGTATAAGAACAGAATGATATATTAAAGAAACTTGGTCATCTAGATATCTTAATTTTGATTCACAACATCCTTTAGCCCAAAAAAAAGTATGTTGTTATAGGCCTTGCAACATATAGAAAAAAAACGCTTATTACAAGTCCAAAGATGCACTAAAATGTCCCACAAAAATCATAAATGGTATTTAAAAAAAATAACTCACAAATAAAAAACAAAGAGAAACACAAGACAATAAGACGAAGAATTATCTCTCTATGCCAGAGTATTTAAAAATCGTAAACGTTAATCGTTAAAGCCCCTTCTTTGTAACATGTAGCTCTAAACAAAATTACATGTTATTTACAAGGACTTCACTCCCAAGAAAGTAAATTTATAGATACGTTTTACCTTTTTCTTTTAAAGTAATTATCTTAAACGACTGAACTAACATGAGAATATTGACTCAGGCTAATTTATTGTATAAAATTTTTCACTTCCTTACTTTAAAACTCCATAATTAATATATTTAAATGAGTTAATGAATACTAGTTAAGAAAACTATTCTTTAGGCTTCATATATTGATTATTAACTTAAATTTTACTGTATTATTTAAACCAGGGGAGCTTAGCCACATTTTGGATTCAAGAATAAGAGACAGACTTTTCAGTTGTGGCCGAACTGTAGGCATAACACTAAAAATCTTCTTAGATAGAACTTATAATAGGAGCACTGGTGAAGAGAGGGTCTTTTGGTTGTAAGGACATATTTATATGTTACGCCTGGGGCATTAGCTCCGATTCTCGAATTATCTGGAACGTAGTTAAGACGCATGCCCGACTCAAGTTCCTTGGACTCGTCCTCCATAGAACCAGCGAATATTAACTACGACAAGAAGGTCCACTTAATGACAAGATAGCACTACAAAGGGGTCGTCGTTTAATTTCTTCGTTGCCTAGTAACGATCGGCGAATTTCGCCGCACACAGGTTGAATTTAAATAAAAGCTGGCCATAAACGATATTTTCGTTTGCGGTATATTTAATCAAATTTATGACGAAATTATTTAGAGCACTCTAACACTCTATTTGGCTTTGGAAAAACACAATTGATATCTTTTGAATTGTTTGCAGCGCCCTGTCAAACTTACGTTATGATTTTTTTATATTATTATCACCAAATAAATATTTTGATTAAGTTTGTATTCAACTGGCTGTTTCAAAAATCTGTTAACGTTTTTAATTAGTTATTATTGATAACAATACTCAAGGTATGTAATAACCAATATTTAAAAGATTTTGATTTTGTGCTAATGATTTCACTATATTTCCGAATACTAATATTCTGACAAAAGACATCAAGAAGAAAATGTTGCTCGATTTTTCCCCATCTTTTAATATTCAATTAAATTTTGGCCTTTTGGGTGTTTTTAAAATTGGTTAAAGGTTTCGCACAATATTTTTACTGTATATTTCATTCCTATTTTGTAATACAATACAACTAAAAAATAGCGATATTATCTTATATCGAATATTGACTCGACTATATAATTTAGGCATGAAAATTAATCTGACAAAAGGATGAGCTGGTCTATGGCCGTCGCGTCAAAGGTCGCCTGCCAACATGATTGTTTTATTTGTATCATGGCCTGCCGATATCGTTGCCGCCGCGGAAAGTGATCCTTCTTATCGAATAGTTTTGCCCACATACATAATAAAAAGATAAAGGCTGATATACTACACAGCTAAAGTGCTAACACTCCGTTGAGGATATGTGTTGGTGTTATACCTAATTGTGCGACAACTGAAGTACTGAAGCCAGATTATCAGAAAATGGCGCGTCGAAATGAGGAGCATTATAAGATCCTTTACACAAATAGTGCCCTATAAAAAATCGGCCTCTCCTATTGGTCAATTCGCATGGCCCTCCGCTCGCTTCACTCGCTACGGGGGCTCAAAGAAAGGAAACTAACCAGGTGCTAACCCAAACTAACCCAAGATATACCCAAACTAATCCAAGACGTACCCAAAATCAAGAAAAAAACTGTTTAGAAACATAAACTTAAAAAAAATAAAAAAAAGGAACGGGGATCGAACCCAGGCCGTCTAGGTGAGACCCAGCTGTCTAAACCTCTACACCACGACACTCCCGAGATCTCTTGACAGAAATTGATTGCATCACGAAGACATATTGTAATACGAGATGGATCAACCAATAGGAGACGTCGATTTTTACATAGTGTACTATTTGTGTAAAGGATCTTAAAATGCAAATGAGGATCCCTTATTGGCTAAATTTGTAACGTGCGCAGCTTTCCCTGCTGCTGTCTTGTGTGAGCATTTACGTTTCTCTGTTTTTTTTTTGCTTCATATGTTGTACTGAAAGTATTTTCAAATGTCATTTAAATTACCCTTAACTCAACGCATTATTAAATTATTGGAATTTTAAAAGCTATATCTGTTATAAAGTCATCGGTACCGGGTGGGCAAGAAATTGAATAATCGATTAAACGCTTAGTATTTTAGCAAACAACTGAATAACCGATTAATCGATATAATCGATCATCGATATTTTCTGAAATATTAATCGATAAGTCGATTAATCGGTAATTTCTTAAAAGTGAATCGAATAATCGATTATTGTCGCCCACCCCTAATCCCATAATATTGTAGTAAGTGAAACTGAAGCTTAAATTTCGGCAGAATCATTATTGCTGATGCAAGACTGATGTTATTATAAAAAGAGGTAATAAATAATTTGGCTGAATCAGCAGATAAAAATTTATAATTTAGTTTTAATTTGTAAATATGGCTTTAATATTACCTTGGGATAGTCAGAATATAAGCAAGTGATTTTGAACAACAGCTGCACTGATGCTTCTATATTTTTTACTAGTTTCGTTCCTATTAGATTAATTTAAGAAAGAAAACGATAACTCTGAAATACATGTATGGCAAAATTTCAGGCCCTCATCAACGCGTTTCTGTCGTCGGCTTAACATTCATTTTCCTCGTGAGACTCCTGAATTAACCTTTGCAAAAACAAAATTTGGATCATCGAATTAAAAATTTAAAACCCTTTTCTTTACAACGAAGGAGCCCTTAATTTTCAAAATCATTTTCTAAAACGATTTATGAACATACAAATTATACATGATTTTTATCGTTAGTGATAATTGATACTCCCTATATATAAATATAGATGATGAGCAAAAAATTCAACAATTATTTCTCTAAAACACGATATATTAAACGTGTAATACTTAATAACTTGTATGTCTTATTTCTGGTAAACCTTATTATGGTCAGCTTTCCTAGAAATTTGACCAGTGTGCGCCGGGTCCAAAGGTCACATGCCAGTATCATGCTAGTTTTCGCGCGGGGAAGGAGACATACCGTTGACGTGCCGCCGCGGAGAGTGAATCTTCTTATCGTAGTTATTATTCGCTGATAGAACTAAAAAACATGGGCTAATGGGCTAGTAAAAGGGTGGTAGAATATTGAAATTAAGATGAAAATTCGTTTCGTGATACTAACAAAGTACCTAATAAATTGATTCAGGAAGCTTAGCATCGTACGTTTTAGATCGATCATCTGCTTAGATTTGTTAACTCTAGATATCGAGCGTCGTTTCCTCTTGTAGGATTGTCAAATAAGGGAACAAGAGAAACACAAGCGACCATGGCAGGCATCAATAGACGTCATCATCATGGGCATAATGATTTATGGATGCACCTAATCAGAGCTCAGCTTATTAATTGAGGGCTTACCAAGCGCCGCAAGTGAGTTCGGAGAATCATACTAGGAAACGATAAATACGTAAGGCATGAAATACGGCTGGGGACGCAGTTATTTAAAGAGAAACTAATCAACTTTTACATATTAAGCCCCCTTACCAGCTGACACTAGTATAGATTAGGTAACGTGGTAGCATCGATGAGAAGTAGGGTAATGGGAGGAAAATATTGATTGGCATTGCCGACAAACACAAGTGTAAGTTAAAAAAGAATAAACTGGCTGAAATTATCAAGTTGCTATGACAGGTTCCAGGTAATTTATGAATGCTGAAATGCGAGTAAAAAGCCGAAAAATTGTTATCATATATTTTAAGTCCCTATTTCAAAAACTGCTTTTTTTCTCCAGAAAGCAATTATCATTTTTGATTTAAGCAATATTTTCAACCTTATAGTTGAGTTATAAAATTGGAGCATCATGTCAACAACTTCAAACTAAACGTATAGTAGGTATTGATTTCAGAATTATTTGACCCTAAAACTTACATTTTAATAATTTATTTCCAATATATCCGTAGAATATAGAATTTCTAATCGATCGGGTAAAAAATATCTGAGCCAATGTTTTTACCGACGAGCAGCCGATGTAATTTATCATGTTTCACTTTGTCAAAGGCTTTCTCGAAATCGATGTAACACGCATACATCTCTTGGTTTATATCAAGACAGCGCTGGAAAAGAACGTTAATCCCGAAAAGAGCCTCTCGTGTTCCAAGTCCTTCGCGGAATCCAAATTGTGTGTTGCTTAGGTCTTCCTCGAGTCTTCTGTAAATTTTTTTGGGGATGAGCTTCAAGAACAACTTTAAAGTGTGACCCATAAGTGCGATGGTTCGGTTATCTGAGCATTCTCATGGATTTGGTTTCTTGGGTACGAGCACAAAAGTGGATGTTAGCCATTGTTTAGAAATTTCTCCCTTACCATAAATGAGATTAAAAAGATTCAGCAGGATATCAATCGCATCATCATCAAAGAGTTTGATAAGCTCTGTGGGTATCTGTCAAAGTCAAAGTCAATTATGCTTATTGTTAGTAGGATAAATCTTGTTAACAAAGCTCTTCAATTGCATGCAAGTATACAAAAAAAAAGTCTTTACAAAGCAGAGTCAATGTCTAAAACCACAATAAACATTATTTTCCAAATAAAAATAAAATACAATAGAACACAATACAATAGAATACAATAAAATACGATAAGTTAAGAGCAGTCTAAAACACAGTAAACAATCAAAATCAAAACATCTAGACAAAATACTACAAATACAGAGCAAGGTTCCTCAAAAATACAAAATAAATAAGTGGAACATCCCCAAGCAACAAGCCACCCACGTCACACCTAAAACCCAAGATATTGGTCTTATCAACATTGAGAGTCAACAAGTTAGCATCAAACCACTGTACAATCTTTGGGAGATCAGTTGAAATTCCATCCCTCAATGCGATAGGGCTAGAATTATGCCAGAGTATGGTAGTATCATCAGCAAAAAGCGTAAATTGTCCCTCAATGTCCAGAAAAGCAAGGTCGTTAATGTACAACAGAAAAAGCAGTGGACCCAGAACTGAACCCTGGGGAACCCCACAGCTGATCGCACCTGCGTCAGATGTTTTTGAGCCGATGATGACCCTCTGCACTCGCCCATCCAGGTAAGACCGAAACCACTCCAGTACGTTTCCTCTGAAACCATATGTATCAAGCTTCTGCAGCAGAATTCTGTGACTCACACAATCAAATGCTTTTGATAAGTCGCAAAACACTGCTGCAATAGCCTCTCCGCTGTTGAAACCAAAATACACCTCCTCCAAGAATTGAAACACCGCATCATCAGTACACCTACCGGATTGAAAGCCAAATTGGTTAGGGTGTAAAATTTGATGTTGTTTGAGAAACATCACAATCCGCTCCCTAACAAGTTTTTCGAGGATTTTTGAAAGGGTTGACAATAACGAAATCGGCCGAAAATTGCAGGGATCACCAAGGTCACCACCCTTATAAAGGGGAACAACCATAGCCTGCCTCAGACAGAAAGGAAACCCACCAGCAACCCAGGATTGATTAATAGCATCAGAGAGAGCATTCAAAGCAGGAGTAGGAAGAGATAGAAAGATTTTTGCTGTGATGCCATCTTCACCACACGAGCTCTTATTTTTAATTGATTTAATCTCCATCGGGTGCGTTGGCTGAAAGAAAAATGATGAGCCGACCTGAAACCGAGCCATGTAGGCCATTGGATCAGCAGTTGGATTCAACTTCGACGTGAGTGCACCTGCCACAGAACAGTAGTAGTTATTCAAGATATCCGGGGACATTTCTGGAACATTGAAACGCGACCTCTCATCAACACCTCTCATCTCATTCACAACCTTCCAACTTTCCCTCTGCGAATTGCCAGATGCAGCTATGCGGGTAGCATAATAAAGTTCCTTTGCAAGCCTTATAAACTTTCTATATATGAATCTCTAGGTACTGTTGAAAATAACTCAAAAAAATATCATTATTCGTAAATTTTCGAATTGTATGTAAGCACCGCAAATTTCTTGAAGAAACTCTCAAGCCTTTAGTGATCCAAGGCTTTCTACTCTTTTTTTTTCAATTTTCTGAACAATAAAAGCTCTATTCAAGACTAGCAGGTTTCCCGGATTTCATAGTTTTCAGAGCATATACTATTTCTGCTCTTAATATTTTTATGTGCCTATTGCTCGATTCTAAAACCGGTTTTGGAGGTCTTTCATCATCGAAGAGTTCTGACAGGTATGCTCTCCACCTTTCAAGCTTGTCCTCCACTTCAGTTTTAAAACGTCCATTTGCATCCTTGATAATATTACTATTACTAGCTGCCTTGACCCTGTTGCATCCAGCCATTTCCTTTATCCTTTTGTGCATGTGAAAGCTGTCAAATGTCTTTTCTAGTACTTCTATTTCCTCACATTGAGCTACTAGGTATTCTTTCTTTGCTTTCTTAATTTTTCTCTGTATTGTCTTGTGTAGTGTTTTGTACTCATCTTTATTTTCTTTACTCTTTTTTCTCTTTTCCATAAGATCTAGAATTTATGATGTTATTCAGGCTTTCTCTTGGCTCTCGTTCTAGTTAGATGTTTTTAGTTAGCTATTGTTTCTAACCCTGTTTGAATTTGCTTCGAGTGGAAGCACTCCACTCTCGCTTCATTCGATGTGTTAATGTCCCTCATACATTCGTTGGTCTCTTACTTAACTGTGTCATGGATTTCAGGATTCTTAGGGAGTTTTGGGTCTATGTAGTTGTTGAGACGTTTTGTAATCTTTTTCATCTTTTAGTTTAGCTATAACTGAGTTGTGGTCGGAGTTAATGTCAGCCCCTGGGTATGTTTTTGCAGCTTTGACTGCGTTCTTGTAGCGGTTGTTAATGAGGATATAGTCTATTTGATTTTCAACTGTATTTCTTGGGTTATCCGCAGGGGATTTCCAGGTATACAATCTACGATTTGGTAGTTTGAAGAGGGCATTTGTTATCATGAGATCTCTAACTTGACAGAACTCTACCATCGATCCCCCCTATTATTCCTTTCTCCCAGGCCAAAACTCCCTGTGTGTCCTTCGACCTTAAGTTAGCCTACTACTGTGATATTATTACTCTTTATGCTTGTAAAGATATCATCAGGCTCAGCATAATAATCTTCAACTTCGCCGTTCTCCTTATCCGCTGTTGGTGCATATGTCTGTATAATGTTCATATTTCCTGCATGTGTTTTAAGTTGAAGCATCATGACTCTGTCTGAGTAAGGTATAGAATTTAAAAGCGAGGCTGCACAACCTTTATTTAAAATCACTCCAACTCCATACAATAGTTCAGTGTTCAGGCCACTTCCTAGAATAGTAGAATGTGCCGTTACTTGTTACGCAGCTGCCACTTCCTGGCCATCTCACATCCTTAACTCCCAGAATATCTACATTTAGTCTCAACATTTCCTTTACAATTTTGTCCAGTTTTCCTGATGCAAAGATACTTCTTGCATTCCACGTTCCGATCTTCATACTGTTTGCTGCTGTTTTCATAAACTTGGTCGCGACTGTTCCCAACGGAGATCCGATTGGGGAACTGTTCACCAATGATTGGCAATTTTTCAGCGATATAAAGTGTCGCTCGACAGGCCCTGCACAGAAACTTATAAAATGTTGTGTCATTTTATAATTCCTGAATATTTCAATTACATATAAAACCGAAAACAATTTTTACATCCATTTTAATATAGTAGACGTCAGCCTATCAAAATAAAATATCACTTCTAAATTTCCTAGCGACATTATTAAATGTCTTTATTATACTTCTTAATCAATTTGCTTTAAAAATAACAACACGCTTTCTTATTAAACGATGCTTTTTAATGAGGCGGCTCTAAATAGAAAATGCAATTTAAACTTGGAGATAAGAATCTTTTTATTTGACAAATTTATTTTGTTCTCGGCGGAGGAGCTCGATTCTAGTCTTCTTAAACTATAATTGGAAAAGTTTCCAATAGAATTTTTCACGCTATTTTCCTCTAAAGAAAGAGAGTTTTAAACAGCGTCATATAAGTCATCTTTGCAAGCGAGAAAAAGTCTATTGAACTGTGATTTATTTTGTAGGAGTGGTTTTGACAAAACTACGACCAATAAATCTTTGGTAGATAATCGGAAATATTTATTACTTTTGTTTTATGTCACAGGCTTTTAACGAATATAAAACAGTTTAGTTAGTCAAACATATCCTAAATTAGGTTCGCTATTCGATTTTGGTATGGTATGGTAGAGGGGTCGCTCGACAAGATTTGCCCTTCAACACGTCGACCACAATTGATCTTTTTATACCCTTCTATCCTACACGAAAATTCCTATTTCCCATTTTCTTGAGGTGGTACCTCCAGGGTCATGTCAAGTGGGAACTGAGAAGGTCTACGACCAGTTTTATCTCATTTTTGGTAGCTTGGGAAGCTTTTTGTGTAGTTAGGCGAGTGAGAGATTGACCTGTCTCTGCCCAGATGCATTGGCCCAATGTGTCTCTTTCCGCCTTTTCCCCAATTCCTGAGTTCATTCATTACGTACCCTCTAGTTATGTCACAGAATGGTTCAGGCTCGTAAAAGGCAGTCTGTGCACCATTCCGTGCGAGCTGGCCAGTGGCTTCGTTGCCTTCCAGACTCTCGTGCGCTGGTACCCACATTCGGGTGAGTCTGTTTCTGTTTGCCAGTTGATCTGCAGCTATCCGACAATCCCACACTAGCCGGAAGTTGACTCTGCTAGATGGTAGCGCATTTAAGATTGCTTGACTATCTGATAGGATATAGATAGATCTTTGCACCTCTTAGGCCTTTACTGACACATGATAGCATTTAGTTCTGCTTGAAAGTTTGTGGGAGTGTTTCCTAAAGGTGCAGAGATTCGACACCTAGGTCCGTAAATTCCGAATCCCACTCCTTCTTTCATCATTGATCCATCAGTGTACCTAGTTGTTTTAGTATTGCGGTCTTCAATTACCACTTCAAAGGAGCGATCAAAATGGAGTTTTATTTCCATTGTATCGGTTGGTTTGGTCATCGCCTCTATCTGGATGTCCTTCAGAATTTTAAGGTGACCAGTCAGGTTTCCTGACTTCATTTGTGTCTGAGTGACTCTATACACACTGGGCCAGGCCTCCTTTTCTATTAATATGTGCAGCGGAAGGAGGTCAAGTAGGGTTTCCAGAGCTGCTGTGGCAGCGTTATACCCAGACAGGCGAGCCTTTGTAATCTCGCTGTGCTGTTATTTTCTTGGTTGTTACTCATCACACTAAGCAAGCGTAGGCTATAATAGGCTTTACAACAGTGTTATATGACCACTAGATGATGGAGGGTTTTAGGCCCCATGTTTTACCAAATAGTGGTCGACACGCCCAAAGCGCTGCCGTTGCTTTTTTGATAGTTCTTTCCAGGTGTGGGTTCCAGGTTAGAACGATGCCAAGATACTTAACCTCTTTTGAAAGCTCTGCCGTTGTCCCTCCCAAAGTGGGTGCTTTAAGGTTCAGCTTCCTTCTTTTTGTGAATGGTAGCACTACGGTTTTGCTTGGGTTGACATTTAGTCTTTTCTGTGTACACCATATGCTGACAAAGTTGAGTGCACTTTACATACGTTCTGAGAGAACATTGTCATGTTTACCTCTTATTATTATAACTGGGTTATCTGCGTAACCTTGGACTTTAAAGCCTGCTTCAGTCAGCCTTACCAGTAGATCGTCAACAACCAGAGACCAAAGTATGGACGAGAGGATCCCTCCTTGGGGGCAACCCTTTATTACTTCGACTGTGACGGCTGTTTCTTCAATGGTCGCGGTGACTTCACGGCTGGTTAGCATGGATTTTATCCATTGTGTAGTGGTTGGCGCCACTCCTCTGCGGGTTGTGCCGCTCTAAATGGATTCATGTGAGGTGTTGTCAAATGCATTCACTATGTCTAAAAATGCACACAGCGCCACTTCTTTTTCAGCCAGTGCTAATGGGGCGGTAAGACTTTGATTCTATTATTTGATTTTAGTGTATTCAACATTGCTGACCTTTCGATTACGCTCCGCCTTTGTTGGTGTGCAGGTTATGTAGCTCAAATCAGGGATCGATCGACCTACGTCAGGTGAGAAGAGATGATGATTCACTATGGTGAACACAATAACGATCTCTATTGGTCAAATCTATAAAGAATTTACACTTTACTCGATTATGATAATGCGAGTTTCTACTTGGAATTGTTATGAATAGTCTTGGTTACTGTTTTATAATAAAGCTTTTTTAGAGTTGTGTTGTGTTTTATTTCTTGTTAGCTTTTGCTATTTAATTTATTTGAACGTTCTTAACGGTAGATTGGTTTACCTTAGTTTGCATTGCACTTTAACTATATGCTAGATTCTACTTTAAAAAATTTTTTCTTAGAGCTTTGACAGGTTTACCACAGATTCTACTTTACTACTTCCAACACCGCGCACATGCGTGCTGTGAAACTCAATTTTGGCTAAGGAATTAGGTTGCAGGCTAGAACCTCCGAACCCTAAGCACATGTGTGCTGAAATAATGTCTGTCGGACTGTTGGTTGGCTCGAGTATTTATATAAGAAAACCTACTGACTGTTGCACGTTTAAAGTTCATAATTGATCATCAATGTTTCCACAACATTTTTCAAGTCGAAGTTTATGCGTTTTAGTAGTTCACAACATTTATACACGATGGATCCAATCTCTGTTAAGCTCATTTTGTAACAACTAAATTATGAATTGAATAAAAACATTCAAGAAACAACCATGGTATTGTCTACTTGATTCCTCATTGACAACTTAATGCTGAAAGGGCTTTTCAGGTTGCACTTGGTTTGCGATAAATAGCAAAAACTGATGAAAATGTCGATTTATTTTACATTTTCTAGTTAATTTTTCCGTTTTATGCTTACATTTGCAACTTTTTACCTCATAAGGTTAAAGGTAAAATATAGGGCATAAGTTTTCCCTGTCATTTTGTCGGTTGTTATCGTCGTTTTTCCTTTACTTCTTCGCTAAAAGATGTTCTGAGTTAATTACTTCAACAAAAACATGGTATCTAGGTGTGTGATTTAAAGCATTGACAGCCAAAATGTCCTATGGTTCAAGGTGGGCCCAACTTTACCGTAGGACTCTCTTATGGTGCAGTTGGGCCCACCCGACCACCATGGTCTTTTTTATACAAAACTACTTATCTTGAACAGCGGCAATAATAGTATATTATTTTATATGGAGGAAAAGTAATACTTTTCATGGCGCGCTCGTGTTTAACGTGTAATAGAGAGCAAGCCATGAAAAGTAACTTTTCCTCCAAATAAAATATGCTGTTTTTTCTTCAAATGTCGACAAATTAATCCAAAAACGTCTCTTTTTAATAGTAATAATAATTATTATTAAAGATAAGTGGGTTCGCAAGGCGGCTTAGACCGGTGCGATGTCGGTGAATAGGCTCAGGTTGTTGCTATAGTAATGTAACATAAAGCTGTCAGTGGACACTGTCAACAATAATTATATTTTTAAAATTGCGTTTTCGATTGCATTTTAATTCCGTATTGATAAGCAGTTATTGAGTAAGTTCGATTAAATAATAACCAATTTGTTCCTAAATTAGTGATTTTTAGAAATGCAGTCACAAATTGAGTGATAAATACAAATTTTAGTTTAATAACTCTTGAGTTATTGACGCTTATTTTGATGTTTGTTTGTATTGTATCTATGTTGCTACGACAACACTTTTACCTCCGCCGGCGGAAAAGTGAAAAGTAAAGCTCCGGCGGAGGAAAAACGAGACTTCACTGCCGCCTACACAGTCAAGTAATGACGGATTTACTGACGTTTGAAGAAAAAACCTATTTATATAGGAAAGTGTTTTGTTGCGCATCCACCATTATGTATGTTAAAATATTTTTCTTCAAACGTCAGTAAATCCGTCATTACTCGACTGTGTAGGCGGCCGTGAAGTTTCGCTTTTCCTCCGCCGGAGCTTTACTTTTCACTTTTCCGCCGGCGGAGGTAAAAGTGTTATCATACATAGCAACATAGATACAATACAAACAAACATCAAAATAAGCGTCAACAACTCAAGATTTATTAAACTACAGTTTTTATTTATCACTCAATTTGTGACTGCATTTCTAAAAATCACTAATTTAGGAACAAATTGGTTATTATTTAATCGAACTTACCCAATAGCTGCTTATCAATACGGAATTAAAACGCAATCGGAGACGCAATTTCAAAAAAATAATTATTGTTGACAGTGTCCACTGACAGCTTTATGTTACATTACTATAGCAACAACCTGTGCCTATTCACCGACACCGGTCTAAGCCCCCTTGCGAACCCACTTATCTTTAATAATAATTATTATTACTATTAAAAAGAGATGTTTTTGCATTAATTTGTCGACATTTGAAGAAAAAACAGCATATTTTATTTGGAGGAAAAGTTACTTTTCCTCCATATAAAATAATATACTATTTATGTTCTACGGATACAAAAAGAGATTATAGGGAGGCAAATGTCAAATGTCATCGTGTAGCTGAGAAATTCTACACTCATAAAATAGTGCATGCATGTAGTTATTATTCTTCTAAAAAATAACTGTCTTGAAAGGCAACGGAAGTTTCATTTAGGGCAGGTTTTAGTGGCGCATCCGCCAAAATGTCATAAGAACATTTATAATATAAAATTAAATGTTTACCATATAAACCTTTATATTTTTTACCCGATGGTTTAGAAATTCTATGTTCTACGGATATATTGGAAATAAATTATTAAAATGTAAGTTTTAGGGTCAAATAATTCTGAAATCAATACCTACTATACGTTTAGTTTGAAGTTGTTGACATGATGCTCCAATTTTATAACTCAACTATAAGGTTGAAAATATTGCTTAAATCAAAAATGATAATTGCTTTCTGGAGAAAAAAAGCAGTTTTTGAAATAGGGACTTAACTCAGACGATGTCAGAATAATTAGTAATCTATATTGGGGCCAAAAAGCTACTACAATGGTAAAAAACCAACCAACTGAAGAAATGGAGATTCGCCGTGGTGTGAGACAAGGTTGCATCCTATCGCCGCTTCTCTTTAACATACAGTGTCTTTCAAAAGTCCCGGAACGGTCTAGTATTTCACAAACGGCTCGGAAAAAAAAAGTAAAAATTAGTACTTGGTGGTTTTAGAACATGCCTGATCCGATGGTAATATCGGCAATGTTGCCAAGTTTACACTTTTTGAGATAAAGTAAACAGCTTTTTTTTGAAATGCAAAGCCCATGCAATTTTTACTGCATTAAATTCAGCACGCCTCGGTTATTAAATCCTCCAAATATCAAATTTTCATTTGAAGTAGTTTTTGAAATACAGCAACGTTGCACTTTCGTTCAAAAGTCCCGGAACGGTCTCGTATTTCACAAACGGGTCGAAAAAAAAAGTAAAAACTAGTTCTTGGTGGTTTTAGGACATGCCTGATCCGATGGTAATATCGGCAATGTTGCCACGTTTACACTTTTTACGATAAAGTAAACAACTTTGTTTTTTTGAAAAAATCAAAAAGTCCATTCAATTTTAATGCAATAAAATAAGAAAAACAGTAGCAAGAAAATAAGTTCAATGTATTACTACATTTAGAAGAAAATTTCCAAACAAGTATAGCCCAGCAAGCGCTAAATTTAAATCTATCAAGGTGCCTATTAATGCATTTCAAACAGATTTTATAAGAATGAATAAATAAATAAATGAAGTTGTTTCACACCAACAACTATTAAAAAAATGTTAAGAAAATTAATGAATAATTTGAAATTAACTATCTAATTAAGTGCTCAAAATGTTTGCCTTCATTAGCTAAGCAATACCCTAAGCGGTCATAAAACTCCTTTAAGGTATTGGTTAGTATTTGAGGGGTAATTGAAATAGCTTCTAAACATATTTGATTTTTTAAAAGTTCTAAATTAAGTAGTTGCTTCACATAAACCCTATTTTTCAGATATCCCCAAAAGAAAAAGTCCAAGGGTGTCAGGTCAGGAGATCGGGCTGGCCATCCACTCCATACTTCCTCTTCGTCCAATCCACCTGTTTGGAAACGTTTCGTCCAAAAAAGTACGCTACTCCCTGCTGTAATGTGGTGGTGCCCCATCTTGCTGGAACCATATTTCTTCGAGATTGATATTTAATTCTTGCAGTCTTGGTAAAACTCGATGTTGCAATAGGTCTAAATACTTTGGACCATTTAAGCTGCTCTCAATGAAAAAAGGACCAATGATATGGCTTCCCAAGATTCCGGCCCATACATTTAACTTCTGAGGGTGCTGAGTGTGAAGCTCCCTCATCCAATGTAGGTTATCTCTGGTCCAGAACCTACAATTTTGACGGTTGACATGTCCATTGAGGCAAAATGTTGATTCGTCGCTGAACAAAATTTTTGATTTAAAATTTTGACTATTGTTAATTTTTTCCATCATCTGTTCACAGAGTTCTGTGAACGTCGATCTGGATCATCTTCTAATAATTCTTGCGTATACATCATTTTGTAAGGTTTGAGTTTCTCGTTTTAAAATCCTATACACAGATGCTTCACTAATTTCTCGATTTAAATTTAGCGCTTGCTGGGCTATACTTGTTTGGGAATTTTCTTCTAAATGTAGTAATACATTGAACTTATTTTATTCGTTAGTTGCTGTTTTTGGACGCCCTGTTCTTATCCCACTCTTAACGCTGTTGGTTTCTTCATATCTCTGTACAGTCCGAAAAACTGTGGATTTTTTGATTTGCCTCTCAGGGTAGTGTTCATTGAAAAGGTCGCAAACTTCCTGATATGATCTAGTTTTATCACGAAAACCACGAAACCTCAAAATATCAATTCGCTGACTCTCAGTCAATTCAAAATTCATGTTGACGAACGCGGACAAGCTTTGAAAAGCGTTGACATTGATTAATAGTTAATTGATTGCCTAGCAACTGTAAATTTAAAAAATGCAAACATGTGAAATACGAAACCGATTCAACGAAAGTGCAAATTTGCTGTATTTCAAAAACTACTTCAAATAAAAATTTGATATTTGGAGGATTTAATAACCGAGGCGCGCTGAATTTAATGCAGTAAAAATTGAATGGGCTTTGCATTAAAAAAAAAAGTTGTTTACTTTATCTCAAAAAGTGTAAACGTGGCAACATTGCCGATATTACCATCGGATCAGGCATGTTCTAAAACCACCAAGTACCAATTTTTACTTTTTTTTCGAGCCGTTTGTGATTGTAATTGTGTAATTTAGTTTCAAAAACCATTCGCCATTATGTCAGTAATGCTTTAATTTCATTCAAAAATAAAAATAAATTACAAACTTTTTTAAACAATTCAAAGGATAAAATCGAAACTCTTTCAAAAAGTGAGATTTATAAATTGTCTTGCAATTCTTGCGATAGCACATATATAGGTAGAACATGCAGACCCCTCAGAGTTCGCATTGGTGAACATTTAAATAGGAACAGGATCTCTGCTTTTGGTGAACACCTGCGTGACCATAACCATAGTTTCAGTCCTAACGCCAACGTTAAAATCCTCCATAACATCTCATCTAAAAACTACAATAGACTGGATTTTCTGGAAGACATCGGGATCAACAGCGAGCTGAATACTAACAACCATTGCCTTAATACTCAAGTTAATCTGAACAGATCTTATATACCTTTACACAGGCGACTTCTTGATTGAAGTACCTCGGTCTACACACCGTCAAATTTTTTCACTTAATTAAGCACTTTGTTCTCTCATAAAATACATAAAAATAACTTTTAATACTTATAAAATAAGAAATTTCAATTGATTTTTACCTAGTTGACTTAGCTCAGGCCAATCTTTTCTCCTTAGTAGTTAAGCTTTTCTTTTCATTCTTTTCTTTCCATTTTTCTGAGTGGAGCTAGCCCAAGCTAGCTCTTCTCTTAATTAGTTAAGCTTTTCTGATTCTTCCTCTTTCAACCTTGAGTAGATTTAGCCCAGGCTAATTTCTTCTCTAAATTAGTTAAGTTCTTCCTTCCTTTTCTCTTTCATTTCCTTGAGTAGAATTAGCCCAGGCTAATTTCTTCTCTCAATTAGTTAAGCTTTTCCATTTCTTCCTCTTTCATGGAGTAGAGTTGGCCCAAGCTAATCTCATCTCAAATAATTAAGCTCTTATAATTTTTACATATCTCATTTCTCCGAGTCGAACTAGGCCAGGCTAATTTCTCCCCCGAATTAGTCAAATTTCCTTTTTTCTTCGAGTGGGGTTAATTTGAATTAATATCATCTCTCTAACATTTTACTAGCCACCACCTACTTTATCAAATATTCCTCCATTCAAACTTACACCCATCTGGTTAACTAATTTAAATCTAAACCTTTCTGATAATTAATGAATCTAGTTTGTCTCAGACAAATCAATTTGTCGGGTCTAGTCTGGCACAGTGGTATTTCTTCTACAATCTAAGTTAAAATTTTGTAAAATTAGTTACTCAACACTTTTCCTCTCTCTTACATTACCATTTTTTAAAATTTAAAACTACCGCCAATTTTTGACGTATTTCCTTTTGCGTCTGCGGTCTTCGGTTTACTTGTCAAGCTTGTCGACAGAGACATGTTTGTCATACCATCAAAGCATGGTTTCCACGTCTGGCTTTAATTTGTTAAATGTTTAAATTATGTGAACCTTTCTTATAATGTAGAGTGTTTTTAAAATTTTGATATGACCGTTGTCGTTTTGATGTTGTTTGTGCCTCTTGTGGATATCTTTTGTTCCAACTGACAAGTGAGTGAAAAAACTTCCACCATTTTCTTTTCCTTCTGCTTAAAATTACATAAAAAAATTAAACTCATCTTTCTCCAATTTACAGTTTTAATTACCATTTTTATCTTAATAAATTCAGAACTCAAAAAAGTCAAACTTAAAATTCAATTTCATTTCTTATTTCGCCATAGGTCACTGACTATTATTGCAACTTTACTTTGTTCAACCCAAAAAATGTTACAGCCTATGCTGGTTTCCACTAATGGGTGGTTCTTTTACTCACTTTGCAGGTAACACTGATGATGGCTAAGGCCGAAAGCGCTCTGTTACGCTGATTAGACGTCCTTTTTGGATTAAAATTTTTGCATGGAATACAAAGGTTTTTCATTTAGTACATTTCGTACATGCACACAGCCTTTACTCTTCATTCATTTTTAGGGAAACCTTAGAAGACGAGTCAATGGGAATAGCTATAAATGGAGAATTGATTAATAATATTGGATATGCTGATTACACAGTCTTGTTAACGAGCAAACTTGAAGACACGGAAAAATTTAATGAGCGATGTAATGAATACGGACTAAAATTAGCTTTAAGAAAACCAAGTTAATGGTAGTTACAGAGTTCCCACAGTCTGAACCATGTGAACCTGACGGTGGCAAACACCATGATACAGAATGTGCCGACATATAAATATTTAGGAACTTGGGTAGAACAAACGGGTGATCAAACACGAGAGATAAGAACAAGGATAGAGATAGCCAGAACAACATTTATAAAGATGAAAAATTTAATTACGAGTCGGGATATAAACAGGGAACTTAGGAAGAGGATGCTTCGTTGTTACGTTTTTTGGACCCTCAAGAAAAACCACATGGACAAACAGCAGGCCTTTGAAATGTGGTGCTAGCGTGGAATGTGGCGGATTCCCTGGACCGATAGAATTACTAATGCCAAAGTGCTGAACCGGATGCAGAAGGAGTGCGAAATAGTTAACACCATAAAAAAGAAAAAGCTTCAATATCTGGGTCATATAATGAGAGGACAGAAATACACACTCATACAACTGATGTACAAGGAAAGATTAGTGAAAGGCGGAACATTGGCAAACGCCGTGTGTCCTGGCTAAAGAACCTAAGAAACCAATAATTGTAGCAATGTTCAACTGTTCAGAGCTGCAGTTAACATGCATGGTCCGGATTGCTGTGATGATAGCAAACCTCCGATAGGAGATGCATTATAAGAAGAAGATTGAAATCATATCTCTTGGACAGTATTCATTTTGTTTCTCATAATGGCAACAAATCGGACAATTAATAACACACCTACCCCCCAGGATTGGATTGGGTCCGACTTTTATTTTTAATCTACGTTAATGATCTTGCTAACTCACAAGATAACCTGATTTTTTTCGCTTATAAATTACCATCCTTCGGAGCCCATACAAAATTTGTTCATGATAAATACTCCAACATAGAAGACTGGTTTTTGTCTAATAAGCTGAACCTTAAT
>MU182795.1:145135-161753 GCA_016904865.1 Pissodes strobi | reverse complement strand
TCCACAGGGTGATATTTGTTTAATAGCTTATGCATTTTAGTAGATTAAGTAAATTAAGTGAAGTTGATTCAAACCAACTGCAGCGACAACAAACCGGCGAGACTGTGGAGGGGGTTAGGGGTTCTGACGATCCTTGTCTCCTATTGGCCAGAGAGAGTGTAGCTGGCGACAGTCTAAGCTCTAAAAACTAGGCTTAAGGCGGCATGCGACTTCAAAGACAAAAAATTGTTAGTGCTTAAGACCACACGATAGAAGTGAACACTTCAGCAAGCGGGGTCATCGTTTGTCAGAATTTCGATCCGAGCCTTCGTTGCAGAGATACGGGGGGAGGGGGGGGGGGCGAGGTCCCGTTTACGTCTAAGAACATCTTTTTACCACGGCTAGTTACATTCCCTGAAAATTTCAGCCCTCTACCTATACGGGAACATGCCATACATAACCAAGCGTGACACGTGATGCGTGACGGTTTTACTGAATTCAATGTCCAGGAAAAAACGCAAAACGTGCCTAAAGAAGTTTTCACCTCAAAAATTTCGATAATCTCGGTCGTAAAAAGTATGTGTTTTTTGGAGTTTCTTACTTAAGAAGTACTATTAGCCAGACAAGGCTAAATAGCCTAACAATAATAAGCATATAGAAAATGAATTTGCCCAAAAAATTAATTTTGATCAAATAATCGATCAATTTTCGTCGATTATAAACCGAAGAAAGACTCTCTAATGTTTAATTAAGTTTGCAGATTTTTAGTTTACGTTTAAATTTAAATATGTATGTACCTGCTTGTTGGTTGCCGTTTTCGTCCAGGGTCTTCTGTTTACCCCGGCTACATCCCTTGAAAATTTCAGCCCTCTACCTATACGGGAACATGTCATACATATAGGAGCGTGATGGCTCCGAGCGTGACGCGTGACGGTTGTACTGAATTCAATACCCAGGAAAAAACGCAAAACGCGCCTAAAGAAGTTTTCACTTCAAAAATATACGTTTAATATTATGATGTATTATTTTTTGACTAATTTGCGTATTAAACAAAATATAGGTTTGTTTTAGGCGCCAGCGGATAGGTTTGCCCCCCGGCGCCGACATTTCTAGCTACGCCACTGCAAATGTATGTATTTAAGACAATAATTAGCGTTTTGAATTTTAATGAAAAAATTTATTATTTGAATATAATTATACCACGATACGTGACCTGAATATTAATGATTTTTTTATAGTCTACTTTTCATATAAGTCTATGGAGCAATGGTTTAAAGATTATGTTATAACTACAACTAAAGAATTCTCATCCCAGGCGTTCATTTATATTTTAGCACCCACATGCGTTAATTATTATTATTGGATTGAAAGCTATTATTTTGAAAAACAAAGAAGAACATGAAAAAGATGATATAGCAGACGAGGAACACTTATGATTTACCTTCTAAAATGAAAAGTGAGTAAACATGATATGTATTATATACTATATTACCGAAAGCTTCCTTAACAACTGTGTTTATATACGAATCTGAAATATTCATCCTTAGTGTCAACCATTTAAATGCTGAAAAACATAATCGAATATATTTCTAAAAAAGACTTAAAGGGAGTTGTAGTGATCCAAGTATGCATGTACGTATCAAATTTTCGTTTCGGTTTAATCTTCATCTTGGACCCTTTCTTGTTTTGGTCAGGCTTCCTGCCTATTACCGCTTTTCTCTCATCCATCTCAAGTAGATTCATTACCTACTTCAATCTTGCAGTTGAATATTTAGTTTGGAAAGGAGAGGCTAGGCCTTAGTGCGCTGAAGCCAATTATATGGATAGATGTAAGTTTTATTTTTTATATTTGAAGTTACGTGTGTCTAGTATGTAGATCTGTCTGTTACAGTATTTAGTAAATTGTTTATCAAATAATTCGTTTAGTCATTAATTTTTTAGACATCTGTGTATAATTAAGTTTTTAACCAACTAGAGAAAATTGACTTATTGTGCGTTCTCTGTAATTTGAGTAGCTGCGTGTTTGCACATGTACACCAAGTGGTAGAGCCAAATGTGGATGCCGATCTAATAAGATTTTTGTATATAATGACTTTCGCTCTAATATTGAGATCGCCTGTCCTGCACAGCGATGAGTAGAGAGCACCAAGTTGGCGACTGGCAGCTCATTGGTGTTAAGCACCCATATGAGGCGATTATCGAAAATAATTCCTAGGTATTTGACGTGACCTGTCCAACGTATCCCGTTGGACACATTCACCCCTCCTTCTGGCTGAGCTAATCTGGATTTCGAAATGAAAATAGCTTTGGTTTTGGCAGGGTTTTAGCCTGATTGCCTAGAAGATTTATGTTTCTTTAGAGCCTTAGGTTAATATACCTCCGGGTTTTTGCACGCGATATTATTGCAGTATCATCTTCAAATAAATACAGTTCGTTGATTGCTAACTTGGGGATATCGTGGACGAATATGTCGCATAATAAAGGGGAAAGTGGGGAACCTTGGCGACTCCTGCAAGCATATTTTGGTTTTACTTATCACGTCATCCACTGAAACCACAAACAAGCTGTGAGTTAGAAAAGAGCGGATTAGAGCCACTAAATAATAATAATAATGCATGCCTTTAATTCAGAAAAATATATACCTAATAAAATATATACAATGAATTTTGTATATCAATACCTGGCGCAGCCTAGCTGCAATAGCTACTCTACTGAACCAAATAGTGAGACGCTTAAAAAATAAAGTTATAATTACAAAATGTTAAAATATAATTTTAAAATCAAGATTAACATGTATACAAATACTAGACGAGTGAGCATTCCAAAGTTACAATAATTAATAATTTAATAAGGATAACCATTCAAACCCTAAGACATATATTTAATAATTAAAAAAATATGATTAACAGGTAATCGGAATGAAAACGTTTCGTAGAAAAAAATTATTACAAAAGCAGATCACTTTATAATATTCAAGAAAATACTTGTGAATGTATATCTGTACAAGTACGGGAAACTATATTAACTCAAATGACCAAGAATGTACAGGGTAGCCAAATAAGCGTGCAAGGTATTGTATCTCGGAAACTATTCATTGTAGCGACTTGCGGTAAAAAATTTTATAAGTAAAGTAGCCAAAAAAAATCCTGGATATTATTTTCAGATTTCGCAGATGGCCGCTAAGGGGCGTAACCGCCATCTTGAATTTACAAAAGTGTTTTTTTTTCGGAATTTCGCCTTATTAAGATAACAAAAAAATACAAGCATTTTCAAGCTGAGATAAATTCGATTTTTTATTGTTAAACACTTTTTGCCCTATCCCTAAAAATAAACTGATGGGGGGGTGTTCAAATTTATTTTTTTATTTATTTATCAACAAGCAATTGCCCAATAAAAAAAGTACAAAATGTAAAGAGACCTGGAAAGGAAGGAGTTTAAGCCGTAGTTGGTCCGATGGGAAGGAACGTGAAAGGAATTATTCTGCCTAGTTGGTCGAGAGGGAACATGAATACCAATGCTCCCATTAAGCACAGGGCTAAAACTGTTGGATGCAGTAAGTTATAAAAAATAGTAAGATCCCTGTACATGCATGCGACGAACCTGCAGAGTAGTCACGTTTAAATAATTTTCAATTTCCGCGTAATTAATGTCTTCAACTGTGTGATGTTCCTAAATGAAATGTACGTCAGGAACTTGTGCTGTACCCTCTCAATGGCTTGGACATGAACATTGTTGTGGGGAGACCAAACACAGGAGCAATAGTCAAGGTGTGGGCGCACCAGAGAGATAGAAGCCCTATGAAGAAAATATTTGGTGTATCGCTTTATAAATCCCAAAATTTGTAAAGATTTTGAAACAGCAATATGAGGAATATAAGACAGTTGACTGCTGGCAAGGATAACTCCCAGGTCCCTGACTTGAAAAATAATATCAAGAGGACATTCATTTATTTTATAAACATGTTGAATAGAATTTCTGTTGCGACTAAAAACCATTAAATGACATTTTTTAACATTTAACTCCATTCCATTGCATTCACACCAACCTGATAAGCGATCCAGGTCTGACTGCAATTTAAGACAATCTTCAGTGTTCCCCAAATGGAAACAAGACGAGATGTCATTGACGTACACATTAAAAAGTAGAGGCCCCAGGTGAGATCCCTGAGGAACCCCCGACGGAACCTCAATATCATAAGACTGAGAACATTGGACGCGCACTATTTGTGTTGTTCCAGAGAAGTAGGCTCTCAACCACTTCATCCCGACAACCTCCAACCTATGCATCAACACCTGGTGGTTAACTGGATCGAGGGCCTTCGAAAAATCGGTATATAGAGCGTGTATTTGGCACCCTTCCTCCAAGGCTTTCAGTACAGAATCTGTGAAAGTAAGCAGATTAACTGCATACTGTTGATCAATAAAGCTGCTTCCAAGACTGGCTGACAGAAAATCACTGACGAGGCTTTCGAACACTTTATGAATGCAGCTTAATATACTGATGGGTCGGTAGTTAATTACCTGAGCACTATCTCCCGATTTTAAGATATGGGAAATGAAACTTGTCTTCCAAAATGTTGGAACTATTCCACTTTATTAAAAATAAAGCAAAGTGGACGTGCCAATATAAAGCTACATTGTCTTATAAGAGATGGCGGAAGTCCGTCAGGACCGGGTTCCTTGTTATTGTCCAGTGTAGAAAGTTTTCCATAAATGGCTGATAATGTGATGGTATAACTTGACACATCTACACTACCAAATGAAAAAACGTTGTTCGGAATATTACAGCTTTTATCAGTGTACATTTTAGAAAAATATTCCGCAAACAAATTCACAATCTCACTGCCAGAAGAACTTTTAATGTTGCCATAATACATTACATAAGGGGGATGCCAGAATCTTTCCTTTTACTCTTAACAAATCTACAGAAGTACGATGTGTTTAGCCTCAGGGATGACTCTGTCATGACTATATGATTATGGTAACACTGAATTTTTAAGGTTTTACAATTAGCCCTTAAAGTCGAAAATATATTATAGTCCATATAAGATCTAGTTGTAAAGTACTTTTTTGCGCCCTTTTCTTCTCAATAATTGTCTCTTTTAGCTCATGAGAGAACCAAGCAGGGAACCTTCTAGCGGAGTATCTCTACAAAATAACAAACAACGCAATAGTTAAATAAAGAATGTCATAAAATACACTGACCATAACATCCATAGACTTGCCTTCAAGCAAAATATCCCAATTAATTTGAGAAAGAAACTCAAGCACTGCCCATTCATCAACTACATGAAAATCCCGGTAAAAACCTTCGCCCGTAAGTCCACAATTATTGTTTAAATAAATAGGTACTCTCACATGGTGGGTGGTGGACATCAACTGGTGCAGCAAAAATGTTAACCTCTGGATCTTGCAGAAATACCAAATCCAGAATAGTGTTGTTTTCATTTCTAATTAAGTTTGCCTGATATAGGTTATGAAAGGAACACAAACAAGATAGTACCTGAAGGGATTCGACTTCAGTCGGTGTTGCTGCTGCCAGGGGGGCACCTACAGGAGCTAAATTCTTCCTGGACCACTGACCATTAGGAAGATTAAAATCATCAAGAACACACAATTTATTTTCTGGATATTCTTCGGCAAGTCTTTCCAGGCTGCCTACCTTTCACATCTATCTGCACAAACAAATGTTCGATGCTATTGCTTGCTGGTAAAACTCTACTCGTAATATTCTTGGAAACTGCAATTAGCACCCCACCGCCCCTGGAGTTGACACTAGGTTCAGATGATCTGTCCTTTCGGTATATGTTATAGTCAACCATCTGCAGTTCAGTGTCTAGAATATCTGCAGACAGCCATGTCTCATTAAATATCAAAAGATCATAATCAGAGTATGAAACATTCTCAAACTGCATGTGAAGCTTAGTTCGTAAGCCTCTGATATTTTGAAAATATACTTGCAAACTAGATGCTGAGTCAGAAGAACTGGTCAGTTTTTTTTATATTAGTTTAGGGATGCCATTAATATACTTCAGGTAAACGTCTTTTTCTCCGTTTTGCTGCCTCTCCTTCAATTCAGTTTTCAGATTAATTAGATCCATGCGTTGCTCAAATGTAAAGTGGGGTTCCAAAATATGTTTTTTAGGCCCCTATCGAGCTTTCTTTTGTTAACTAATACCAGCCGCACTTCATTTGGGTTTTGAAGAGTAAGCCGTAAGGAGCGATGACCATCTTTGTTTCGATTACCTAATCTAGAAGCAGTCACAATATTCACAGGGCTTCCCACAAGGCTAGATATTAGGTTCTTAGCTTTATCCAAATCATCCTGTTCGTTGGTTTCAGGAAAATTAAATATCATTAGGTTACTTGATCTTTTTTGTCGCTCAGTCATCTCATTCAAAACATTATCGCTACCACCAATAGCTGCAGAAACACGTCTTTTATCACTGTTTAATGCAGATGAGCCATTCTTGATGATATTCAAGTCCTGCTTGATCTGAGGAGTGGTCAAGAAACTCGTTTTCATGCTTTTAACCGCGTCACCGATTTCACGAACTTGATTTTCAAATTCATCCAGCTTCAATGTATTGCTTACTTTTACTTCACTAAGGGCTTCCTCTAGAGCACCAACGCGATCACTTAGCTTAAATAAGTTCTTTATTTCGGGGACACAGTCTTTACACATATAGGGTATTATTTTGAATGACAATATCAAAGTACGGATCTCAGTCGAGTTTACTCCAGAACAGCTTCAACACATGACTTTTCTGCAAAACTCACATGGGTATCCAGAAACCTCCCCAGTACTTCTAGGCTCCTTGAAAATACAGCTTTGCGAACATTTAAAACATGTGTCAGACATTTTACCATCACTGTTGAAAGTTGCTTCATCCGTCCAAAGAATTTAAAATAAAAATTGACTATTTTCATATGTCTATTTTCATATATCATGCCTAACATCCAGAAACAATAATCCAACAGCTACGGTCAAAATCTTGTTCATTCAAGGCCTGATGTAAAACTAAATGATATCGGTGTAGTCTAAAAATAGAAAAATACATTGTGAGGCATTCGAAGGAATATATTTTCTATCATCATTAGAACTTACCTATGATCCTACGTGATAGGCCCAAGGCGAGAGACAATGCTCTAGTACTGAAATGGGGACCATTACTGGCGCCATTAGGCATTTCCACATATCATACTAATTTGAAACTGGCATGGTTTTTAGTTATCACAATGGCGTCAGCATCTACAATTGTTGGTGCTAGTATCAATGTTGTAGTGAAAATTTTAGCTCTAGGAGTTCAGTCCATATAAGGCAGGAGGGCCGGATGGAATTATACCCATGATGCTGCAGGCGGGCCTTGACACGTTACTCCCTTACTTAAAGAGAGTATTCGAGGCCAGCATAGCACTAGGGTACGTTCCACAAGCTTGGAGAGCAGCGGATGTCGTCTTTATCCCCAAGGCAGGGAAGAGAGACTATTCCCATCCCAAGTGCTTTAGGCCTATAAGTCTAACTTCATTTGTAATGAAGACAATTGAAAAAATGATTGACAAGTTCATCATGGAAGAGATCCTAACTGATTCTCCTCTACATGATAATCAGCACGCCTACAGAAGGGGGAAGTCGACTGAAACGGCTCTCCATTCTGTAGTTAGAAGGGCTGAAAAGGCAATAGAAAACAAAGAAATGGCGCTAGCGCTCTTCTTTGACGTAGAAGGAGCTTTCGATAAGGCTAAAACGAAAACTATCTGCCAAGCCCTCCAGGCCAAGAGAACACCAGTTCATTTGGTGAAGTGGGTAAAAACGGCACTGGAAGACCGAAAGATCAGCGCCACGCTGGAAGAAGTTTGCGTCGAAGCCGGGGTAAGAGGGGGTTGCCCACAAGGCAGCTGCCTCTCGCCACATTTGTGGTGCCTGGTGATGGACAGCCTCCTAAGAAGGTTAAATCTTGAGGGATTCTACGCACAAGCATATGCTGACGACGGGCTAGTAATGATCACGGGCAAGTTCGTGAGAACGATCTGCGAGCGTATGCAGGTGGCGTGTCGGATAGTTCAAGGTTGGTGTGAGGAGAATGGTCTCTCAGTAAACCCAGGGAAGACCGAACTCATTCTCTTCACAAGGAAACGAAATCTAACAGGTTTTATACATCCCATACTCTACCAGACGAGACTGAGCCTAAGTCAACAAGTCAAATATTTGGGAGTTATTTTAGACAGTATATTGACGTGGAAGGCACACGTTGAACAGGTGGTGAATAAGACAACCGCGATTATGTGGCAACTAAGAAGAACGGTAGGTAGGAAGTGGGGTTTAAAACCTTACATCCTCCAGTGGCTGTACACTGCTGTGATAAGACCGAGGATTTCCTACGGATCCGTGGTCTGGTGGCCAGCGGTGGCCAGAGCCACTAATGCCCAGAAACTGGCCAGACTGCAAAGGCTGGCTTGTTTGGGTATTACCGGAGCATTGAGAGCAACTCCCGGAGCAGCACTGAACATCATCCTGGGGCTTCCGGACCTCCCGATCTGGATTGAGAGAGGGGCAATGGCGGATCACAAAAGGATGATCGACAGTGGCCTATGGCGAACGGACTACACAGGGAAAGGCCATACGACTATTGCCGCCAAAATGAGTAGGGACATACCCATCATTGCGACCAAAGGCAATATTCCAGATGGCAGATTAAGACTGAGAAGGAATTTCCAAGTGGAATTTCCATCAAGGGAAGAGTGGCTGTCAGGCCAGGTACGTACGCCGAGCGGCGTACACGCATGGTACACTGACGGCTCATGGATGGCTAATACACAGTCATCCGGAGCCGGTGTATACCTAGACAACACTAAATCAGGAGAAAGCACTTCGCTGGGGAGATATGCCACTGTTTTCCAGGCGGAGGTGTTTGCTATTTTGAAAGTAGCAACCAAGGCGGAGGTAACAGAAGGTGTAGAGAGTATATATATTTACTCGGACAGTCAAGCCGCTGTCAGGGCGATCCAAAGACCCAGGGCAAGCTGTAAGCTAGTTCAGGAATGTAGAGACGCCCTAGATAGATTGGCTGTGCGCAAGGAAGTAAGACTCAGAGGGGTTCCAGGGCACAGTGGCATCGAGGGCAACGAACGGGCCGATGAATTAGCAAGACAAGGCTCAACGAGCTACTTCGTCGGTCCAGAACCTGGTCTGGGCTTAAATAAAAGGCAAATCTCTCAGGAACTAAATAACTGGGCCTGGAACAAGACAAAGCACAATTGAAGAGGAAAAGAAGGATGCAGACAAGCCAAGGAAATGATTCCAAATCCTGACGGATCCAGAGCAAGGCGACTGCTAAAAAAGAGCCGAGAGGACATCAGGAACTTGGTAGGTATTCTGACTGGGCATGGAAGCCTAAACAGACATCTGCACCTTATCGGCGTGAGGGACAGCCCACTCTGCCCGAACTGCGGGACAGGGGAGGAGTCCTCATACCACTATATAGGAATTTGTGATAGGTGGAGTCGCGTAAGTAGGAAGATACTGGGAGCACCAACACTTGCTCGGGAAGATCTAAAGGATCTGGACTGGGAGGACGTCCTCACCTTTATCAAGGTGACGGGCCGTTTCAGTGCGGGCCGGGTGTTGGAAGTAGCCAGGTAGGGGAGGGCGGATCGTGGACGGTGAAAAGGGACTTATAGGCCTACTTACCGGGCTTCGGCCCCCCCACCCTTACTACTACTACTAGTACTAGCTTTAGAATTACAGAAGCTATTAATAGAAAAGAGAAAACGCAAGCATAAGTATTGGATCCGTGACTGGATATCACGAAGAAGTAAGGTAGGAGCATCGCATAGCTTGATTCGTGAATTAGCAGATGAAGATCAAGAATCATATCGTAATCATCTAAGAATAACAGAAGAACAGTTTAACTTTTTGTTGAAACTCATACCTAACAAAATACAAAAATTAAATACTCCTATGGGAGACGCCATTCCAGCTGCTCCTGAGTGTTCTGTGATTCTTGGAAATCCTGAAATAAAGAAGTCATTTATTACAAAATCATTACAACTTTATTAGTTTCTTTGTTTATAATAATAAAATAAATATTTATATTAGCAATTATTTTCTTTTCTTTTTAGGCACCCGATACAGGACTGGAGTGGAAAGAAATAGAACATGGTTTTGTAACTCGACGGAATTTTCCGGGATGTGCAGGAGCAATAGACGGAAAGCATGTAAACATAAAATGTCCAAAAAACAGTGGCTCAGCTTTCTATAATTATAAAGGATATTTAGCACAACAATGTTAGCATTGGTAGACAGCAATTACTGTTTTACATATTTAGAGGTAGGTGCAGCAAAAAGAGAATCAGATGGTGGAATATATTGACGATCTGCTTTAAAAGAGAAATTGAAGCACATACTGTTAATATGCCATCTCAATATATAATATAGTAGGAGACAACGCATTCCTCTCAAAAACTTCTTTAATTATTGCCTGAGTAAAGCAAGGTGCGTAGTAGAGAACGCTTTCGGAATAGTGGTCTCAAAATTTAGAATATTTGAAAGACCTATTTCACTATCTCCTGAAAAGGTGGACAAAATAGTTCTCGCATGTTGTGCACTACGCAACTGCTTACGTAAGACTTCTCCTTCATATTGAACTGCAGGACTAACAGATTAGGAAAACTTAGAAACAGGCGACATAATAGCAGGTACTTGGCGAGAAACCACAACATTTGGTTTAAGCAAAATTAGAAATATGGGAACTCATAACTATGCAAGAGAAGCTGAGACGGTAAGAAATAGACATGCTCAATACTTTGTCGGAGCAGGGACAGTTCCATGGCAAAACGAAAGGATCTAATTTTTTATAAACTTTCGTATTACATAATAAAAATGTTTAACTTACCAGAGTATTTCGTGTTTCCCACGATACACATATAACGCTGATTTCTAGACTCGTTTTTAACTCACCCGCGCATCTACGTCATCTGGGAAAAAATGTCTCCGTTTGACGCTGTCATAGTTTATTTAATTAAGTGAATTTTTAAATGTGTTTTCTGTTTATATATATTATAGGATTATTTAAAATAAAAACTTGTAGTATAATTATGCAGAACTGTGCTGTGGCTACATTTAAAAACAATAATAGGACCACCAAAGGGAGTGATATTAAATATTTTCGGTTTCCAATGGTGAGTATCTTTAATTATTAAAGCTTTACTTTATTATTTATTATTTTTATTACATATTTCTAGGATTTCCATGATTTTTTTATGGCAGTGGCACACACTCTAAAGGGAGATCCTATGACTTACGGTCCAGCCAGACACTATGTGGTTAAAAAATATTTGCCAAAATTTAAATAAGTAAAAAAAAAACAAAGCAACATGTATTATTGAAGTGTGATTGAAGTGAAACTTCTTAACGCGCACCGAGAGGCATATTTACACAGATGGTACCAGGGTGCTGAAATCGGTTAGGTTCTGTAGCTCTACAAAAGCTCATTGATTTGGGCACCTAATCGCGCCATGTCTTCGCGATGCAATCGTTTTGTCCCAAGAGCCCTCGTGGTCGAGTGGCCGAGGTGGTTAGGTCTCGATTCGGTGGAGCCGCGCGGCCCGAGTTCAAACCCCGTTGTCTTTTTAATTTTTTTTAAGGTTAAGTTTCTAAACAGTTTTATGAAGAATATTTTTTTTCATTTGGGCCTTTCCTTTTTGTTAATTGAGTGGTATATTAAATTACTTTTTAACCAAATCCGTTACGTTAGATTTTATTGTGATATCTTTGTTAGCTTACAAGCAAAAAATATGGGATTTGCTCTATTACCTTGTCAAGACATATAAGCGAAACTTTTATGAAGAATAGTTTTTTTTCATTTAGGCCTTCGCTTTTTGTTAATTGAGTGGTATATTTAAAAAAACTACTTTTTAACCAAATCCGGTACGATATGTAGGGGTAGTCATTTTCTTGACAACTTCTTGATTTTGTCTTGATCTTGTCTTGATTTCAAGACAAGATCATGACAAGAAATTATCCTTGTTTTTCAAGACAAGACAAGAAATTACTTCTCAAGTCCAAGATTTCTTGGAAAGAAATCAAGAAAATCTTGAAATTTCTTGAAAATATAAAATTTAAAAAAAACTCATTTGTTTGCTAGTTTATTGAAAAAAAAACAAAGCACTGAAACATTTTTAATGGAATGATAAAAAAATTATTATGTAAAAAATTACTTTTTTATTTTCTAAGATTTTTGGATATGTTATGGCTTAAGGTATTGGCAGAGTCTATAGGTATTCTAAATAGTCCAAGCACTTGGCCATTCGAGCAATAAGTTTCCCTCTTGCCGACGCGCCTCCCTCACCACCCAACTGCCGCTTCTACCGGTCGGTCGGCAGTTCACTTCTCAGTGGTTTGGTACGCGGTGTCCTAAGATTTTAATTACTTAAATTAACGTTAGGTTGTAAGTTTTTTGGTATTTGCATTTTTATTATTTTTAAGTTTATGATCTATATCTGCATGTTTAATTATCTATTGTAATTTTTGCTTAAGTACAAAAGGAACGTATTTTCTTATATATTAATATGCAGCTTATTTTAAATAAAAGAACACACGTTTCTTAAGTACATGAAAATTTAAATGCATAATTATTCGGGTCCTACTTATCGTATTCTTTTCTTACACTAATTTTCACTTAAATAACTATAAAACAGATTTGTTTGTTTTACAGAAAATTTCAAAGATGCAAGGCAAGAGAATATACCTTCGAGCAGCCTAAATCTTGAAACTCCTTCCTGTAAGTTAAATCATGTTTGATCCCGAGTGCATGGAAATAAAGATTTGATTTAAGAGAAGTCTCATCGATACAAATAACACAATATTTGTTTAAATTTGTCATTGTTTTCACTTTTGTACTTATTGCATCAAAAACTCGTTCATTATTTAATCATGGTTTGCAAATAAGGTGTTCGGTCATCTTTTCCAGGTATCGCTTAGTAGGTAAGCAAATACTTTTTCCCAGGAAATTGTAGGCTTTAGGACCAAAAAAGTATAAGGTAAGAGCAAACTATTTATATTGTTTGGAGTATCTTCTTGCTTTAGGTGCTTTATTGTTAAGGATTGTCTGAGGCTTCACGATTTCAGCTAATGCCTCGTTTAAATATTTATCACACAACAATTTATCCTGATATTCTAATTCTTTCTTTTCGTCATGTTTATGGAACTGCAGTCTCGTTCTTGAAAGTTTTTTCTTCAGGGATCTTACTTGATATCTTAACTTCTCTTTTCTAGTACTGTTAACAGTAAGATTCTTTGAAGTTTGTGTTTGTGCATTAGGCGATACTAACGGTTAACCTTCCGAGATATTCGTCGCATGCAAATCTATAAAATACTACCAATTTAAAATCTAATAGTAATATTGTTATAAAAAATATCCATTTGTTTCAATTAGGCTAGCATTACAGAAAAATTCTGCCAAGTTATATTTATTTCTATCGCAGATTTGATTTTCGCTAAGATGTCGAAGAGGAAGGTCTAAAAAATATAATAATGTCACAGAATATCATCTGTGATAATATTAAGTTTTAAAAAAATGACATCTATCCTTTATCTACTTTTTTGACAAATATTAATAAATAAATTACACCATTCACACTCGCACAGTATAACTTTTCTGGATTACTTAGTTAATAATTGCCCTAAGATTTTTTTAAACTGTACTTACATTCTATTCCTATGGAAATACTTTCGTCATTAAGCATCGTGGATGTAGGCTGTATTCTTAGAGTTTCATCTACAAATAATATTACTGTTACAGAATATTCATGCAATATACACTCACGGATATACAGTATGATTAATTAACTCTCAACAACCATCTCTGCATCGTTGGTCATAACGGATACTTTTCTAGTACTGTCACAGTCCTAGCCGTTCACCAGATTATTTTTCTATTACTTTTTGTTTTTTTAAACTTAGTTCACTTACTTCCTTTTTTTTCTTATTTAATTTTTTTAAGACATTTTTCATGTATACTTACTTTGTAATATATTTCTATTTCACATTTTGCATTTGTTGTTAATACCTATCAAATGTAGTCCATAAGTTAACCTTTATTTAAGTTGCGCATCTACTACTCGAAATATTAATATGAATACCTAAAGCAACTAATTCAGTTATTGATCGTTCCCCGTAGATGTATTCAAAGCGATAAAATAACGAGCGGCGTTCCAAGGGTTTGTGTCGCCCGTGTGCGAGTTTCACTTTGCCGCCCACTTTTATAAAATGAAAACATAACAATAGACAATTTAAAATACGCGCCAAAAATATATGCCAAAAGCGCGACAGAGGTAATTTGCCGAAGGCGAAAAAATGTATACATAAAAAAATTTGGTGTGTGCTTAAGACCGCACAACAGAAGTGGAAGCTTCAACAAACGGGTCATCGTTTGTCAGAATTTCGATCCGATCCTTCGTTGCAGAGATACGGGCGAAAACGGTTTTTTCCCCAAAATCCCCCCTTAACTTACAGCCCCGGTCCCTCCGTATGGTCTAAGGTGGCCTCCATGGGGCGCACCTACCATAAAAATTTCGACCCCTTACTTCTTTCCGTTCTCCCGAAATTAATTATTTAAGTTTTTCCTTCTCTCCCTTCCCCTGGCCAAAAGGGAGGGGGTATGGAGTACTGTTTTCGTCCAGGATCTTCTATTTACCCCGGCTACATCCCCTGAAAATTTCAGCCCTCTACCTATACGGGATCATGCCAGTAGAAGGAGCGTTACGTTACATATTCGAGCATGACGCGTGATGCGTGACGACTCGGCCTCATTCAACCCCCGCAAAAAAAATTACGCAAAACGCGCCTAAAGAAGTTTTCATTTAATTACAATAAAAAATTTTCAGGTTGCCTATTTTTGAAGGATATGGATATTTTAAGCTCATTAGAGATTAAAGGGTAATGCAGTTGTAAATAGAAAACTTTCACTGTGCTATGAAATAAAATATAACCCAACCTATCCTTTAATCTTCAGGCAAATGAGGTATTGGTGTATATATAGTATTAAGTTAAAATGGTTATATGTGAATGTGGTACCTAGTGCAAGTTGCAAGTAACGTTCTTTGTAACCTAAACTGAACCTTTCTTGCTTTTTTACAGCAAATTCGGTAACAATATCTGCTACACTCAAACTTTCACAAATTTCGTTCTCTATGCTTATGATAGATAAATCAGAAATTCGCTCCTGGCCCGTGGTAGATCGTAAATGATTTTTTATTATTTTTAGCTTTGAAAAGCTTCTCTCACCATTAGCTACACTAACAGATAACGTTAAAAGAATTCTTATTGCGATTAATATCTATGGAAACAGCTATGCCATGTTATTTGAAAACAAATTCTGAATTATTTCGAAAGCCTTCATTTGGGGCGATATATAGGGTGAAATATTTTCAATTTCATCTCATAAATCTTGTGCTAAAATATCGGACTCATTTTTGATGGGGTCGTGCAAAATCTTTTCTATAGATTTACATTTTTCGAGCCTGATATCTAATTTAATAAATTCTGTTAAGTCATTCAAAAAGTCAACTATTTCATAATGATTTTTTAATTGTTCGAATTTTTCTTCAATTTTTAAAATTGCCGTGTCCAGTATAATATAATAAAAGTTAATTTTAAACAGTTCCCGCGGATCCTTTGGTGCCTCGTCTTCATTTTCATAGCGGAACATTCGTTTCTAATCCGGAGCGGCGCGCGCTCCACGTTTCTTTAGATGAATTAAGGGTGGGCATACATTTTTTGTTAGTTTATTTTTTTTAACTCTTTTTCGAAAAAAAAAATTATAATTTTTTTATGTATGTTGCTTTTATTTATTTTTTAATTATCTGAAATTAGGCGGCAAGCGCCGCCCTCTGGCTTGGCGCCCGTGTGCGCCTCACCCCTTGCACCCCTGAGTCGGAACACCCCTGAAAATAACGCGCGGCCTCGTATATCTCGCAAATAGCTGTCACTGTGATTTACGACCGCTCGCAAAAAAAGCCGGCTTTTAGGAGAATATCAAAGGAGTGATCGAACTGTCTTAAACTGTGATTGGCAGAGTCTATAGATATTCTGGGATCAAAAAGTACTTTGCGGTACAGTGGCGGCCAAATCGGCCAAATGAAATAAATATGTAAAAATGGGCAAAAAATATTTGAAAGGATTCAGAATATTGACTATTAAATAATGAGGTCAATACAAATAAAATTAAAATCGTACTTTAAGTTTTGTAAAACTATATCTTGTGGGCTAAATTAAATTGGATAATTTTTTAATGCTTAATGACTTTTTATTTGTAAAGGATTTTTTTATTATTTTTGGATATGGTGTGGCCTAAGATATTAGAATCAAAAAGAACTTTGCTCAGCGGATCTACTTCAGTGGCGTACAGAAGCTTTGAATTTACGTAATTTTTTTTAAATTAAGAAAAAATTAATTTATGAAGGAATGAACTATAAAACAATACTATCATGGCCGCGTACCCCTCGATTCTACGCATAAAGTATAAACATCACATCATCCAATTTCATCCCGCCTTTTAAACGAGGTTTTCCTTTTTGTCAATGTATCAAGACTAAAACAGAGCTTTATCCACAATACCGAAACAGAATTTTTGCACTCG
>MU182795.1:85211-130135 GCA_016904865.1 Pissodes strobi | reverse complement strand
CGCTCTCTATACGGGGGCTCAACAAATAGAAACTAACCAGGTGCTAACCAAAACTAACCCAAATTTTTTTTTTTAATATTTTGAGTTAGTTTTGGTTAGCACTTGGTTAGTTTCTGTTTGTTGAGCCCCCGTAGCGAGCGAAGCGAGCGGAGGGCCATGCATGAAGTGTTAAAATAATTGAAGACTTATTTGTTGATTCTATGTAACAGTCACGACATCTGACTAAATGCTATCGTGCACGTCACATATAAAGAAACGATCGACATCGCCGAATGGACACTTGCCTGTTACATGCGAATATCCTCCCAGGACATCTGTTCCCCTAACTAAATATTCAAGAACCGTGTCAAACAACATCTTCGCACACACACCGCTCGTCGAGCAATATAGGATGTGCTACTGCCATAAAAAAATCATTCACCTAAATTTAAAAAACACTAGAGACACTTATAGCACAGCTTATTCACTACCAGCTAGTGAACTCTATCGAAATCGGAAAGGTGGTGTGTCGGGTACTGTGCTCTGAGCGGTTCAGTTCCACAAATGAATTTAAAATGAATTTTCGCTTCAAAATACATGACAAATTCGTCCGAAGCCTCGGCTATCGCCCTGAGAGGTTCGGAAATTTCGGATTTTTGTACAATTATTGTGCGTTTTAAAATCATTTTTAAACGGATTTTGACGATAAAATAGTTATTTATGCAACAAGTGTGTAAAGTGAATCTTTTTTTTATGAATGGGAATATTGATAAAAAAAATTAATTGAAATCGAATAAAAAAGGGTACTTTACACATGAGTAGCATACAAAATTTTTTCTACTACCGAAAAATATATGAAAAAACAAAAATATTATTAAATTACTTTACGCACTAGTGCGTAAAATAACTTATTTTACGCACTGCACATTAAAAAAGCCTATTTTACGAATCTTAGAGAGTGCGTAAAGTGAGTACTTTACGCACGGTAGTATAAAAAGCATATTTTAAATTAAACGAACTGTCAAAAGTTTTATTCAGATGCCCAGGTGTTTAAAACAATATTAAGTCATGACCCTCCTCTAAAATTTGCAAAACTTGGTTATTGACTTTCCCAAATCAAAAGATGCCGCCGCAAGATGACTAGCTGGTAGTAAATAAGCTGCGCTTGTAGCGAACCATTTTTCTAATGAATTTTGCTAACGAAACTACAGTAAACGTCTGGCAAAAGTGTGCCTTCTTAAAAATCTTTTTTTTGGCTATTGTGACAGTTGACAGTAAAAAGGAGGATGGATATTTACAAGTAAAATTTAATTTTGTCTAATGGGGCTATGAGTCGCTTTAAATTAGGACCGGAACAAAACGGAGGTCTCTCGTTCGAGGCAAATGTATCCTAGTTAATATTTTCACCCGACAATTGATGTTGAGATGTGTTTTGTCTATATTTCTAGTGCTTTTGTGAAGTGGTGCTGAAAATTTGTGTCAAAACTCGAACTTTGAGGGCATTTTTTCAGTTCAAATGTAGCGGATCTTCCGACTTTTTTGGCTTAAACTACTCTATAGGACACCCCCTTTCTAGTGAAAAAAGAGAATTTGCAAAATCGACAAAACCTATATATCACCAGACCGTACAAACCAAATAATATAAATAACCACACAGTCCGGCATCGGCAATTTCCACGCCAATGGCTAAAGCAAGTCGCTGCCGAAATTTTAAAATATGTAAAAAAAATTAGGTGTTGGTCTAGGGTCAAAGTGTATTTAATATATCCTGCGACCAATCACGAAACTGCCTCCCGCTAAAAACCAAGTAAACGTCGCACTGTTGCCTATTGTCGCGTATTTTAAATAGCTTGAAGGCGAATAAAATATAAATATTACAAATATTATAGTATTCCGTATTTCCCTGTGTAAATAAAATAGTAAATAATAGAAGACAGTAGTATTAAGGAAAATAACAAAATTAAGTATTCAAGTAGGAAATTTAAATATGTAAATTCACTATAGGAAACTAGACAGAAAATAAATTAGGATTATTGGGAAAAAAATGTGGCAGCATCTAAATATGCGAAGACATTTTTTGCCCGCATTCTTTTCGTCCGGGTTCTTTCATTTGGCAAACAGTAAATTCTGCTGCGACCTCTGTACCAAACATATTACGGTTTATTTGATTTTCAATAATAGTAAAAACGTATATAGAACGAAGGTTTTTATGACCTTGACAATTTTTTTGCTTCATAAAATGGAAATTACGTACCTATACTATAATTGCAGCTCCTATATATAAGTAATAAAGATTTTCTGGAAATGGCCCATGGGAAAACGTATAAAGGAAATCCAAAGCTATGAAGATAAATAACATCATTAATTTTTTCTGGCTTTCAAACTGTAATAAAATTATCTTTTTTTAGTTTCCTTAGAAATAATACATTCACAAAATATGTCAAAAAAAAACAGGAGAGGCCCATGTTTTTTAATTCTGTATAATGTTTGACCGAACAATTATTTTAGATCATGAGATGTCCCAGATGTATAAAATGCAAAACTATCGAAAATGCCACGAAACGAATGGTATATATTGTGCATTTGAATTTAAAATCACACCTCATGATCCTGGGTCAAGGTTATGGAAATTGATACATGTAAGTGATTTTCAAATTTAATATAAACTCTATTATCCAAGGTAGAAAAAAATCTTATTCACAAAGCATAACATTTTTTACAATAAAATTGTCTAACAATCGTGAAACAAGCTTATTTAGATAACAATTAAATCTCCTATAAAGCATAGAAAGAATTTGAAAATTGTAACATCATCATCATCATCATCTGTGGCTTCAGAACCCTGGGTGGGTTTTTGCCGACTCAACCATACGTCTCCATCCTTCTCTATCAAGCATCCGATCGGGGCCATCTTCGATTTTCATGACTTTTAAGTCTTTTGTAATATTATCTCTCCACCTGAGGTTCCAGGGGAAAAACGTTCATTAGGCCGGCCCCGGCCTAATGAACGTTTTCCCCCTGGAACCTCCTCCCACACCTGTTTTACCATTCTATCATCTGGTATTCTTTTAACGTGTCCTGCCCACTGTAGTCTCCTAGCGTTTATTTCGTTTATTATGCTGGTATCAGTGTGGAGTTCTTTGAATTCTTGGTTGGTTTTTATTCTATATTGCCCTGTATTTTCGTCTCTAGTTGGGCCAAATATTTTTCTTAGCACTGTCAAAAACCTTAAGTCGTTCTTCGCTTGCAACCGTTAGTGTCCAGGTCTCACATCCATATATTACGACAGGCCTTATAATTGTTTTGTATATGTTCAGCTTAATTTTCCTGGTAAGTATTCTCGATTCTATTAGGTTTTGAAGAGCAAAAATGCATCTGTTTGCAGCCTGTATCCTGTTATTTATCTATTCTGTGATGTCGTTGTTTTCACTAATACTTGTATCCAGATTTTTAAATTGTCTTGTCCGCTCAAAGTTGTAGTCTCCAATAGAGAAGTTTCGCCCTAATCTATCTCGGTTCCGATTATTTCTACGGGTCTTGTCCTCGTTTATTTTGAGGCCTATCCTTTCTGCTTCCTTTTCGAATTTTATGGAGGAGTCTTTGAGGTTGATCCTGCTATTGCCAATCACATCGACATCGTCTGCAAAAGCCAGGAGCAGTTTGGGTCCCTCTTGACGAAATATTGGCCTCTCGATTTTGGAGTTCCTAATTACATATTCCAATGCTATGTTAAAGAGTTAAGATGAGAGGGCGTCATCTTGCCTGAGACCATTATTGATACTGAAGGAGTCGGAGAGACTCTGTCCCACTCTTACCCTACATCGCGGCGATACCCTATATGCCAGCGATATAAGTTTTTTTGGGAATCCAAGTTCTTACATTGCTTGCCACAACTTTGATCTACATACTCTGTCGAATGCCTGTTTGAAGTCAATAAACATTTGGTGGAGTTCTCTGCATTCCCAGCATTCTAAAATCTGGTCTACGGTGGACCTATTTGATCTAAAACCACATTGGTAGTCCCCAACAATCTCTTCGGTATATGGTCTCATTCTCTCAAGCGGGATGTTTGGAGAGTATCTTATAGCATGTATTCAGAAGAGTTATTCCACGATAGTTTGTGCATTTCTCTTTGTCTCATTTTTTATGTATAGGGACGATTACCCCTTCCTTCCACCCATCCGGTAGGGCCTCTGTCCTCCAGATGATTTGTATAAGCTTATGTATGGCCTTGTGGAGTGTTTCTCCGCCAGATTTTATGCATTCGGCAGGTATGACGTCGCTGCCTGAAGCTTTGTTATTTTTCAATTTCTTTATTGCCTTCACTATTTCTTCGTACGACGGTGGCTGTATTTCTATTTCGGCCGTTGGTTGGTATATTTGTTGGTGGCGTATTTGTATTTTCCTCATCATTGAGCAGTTTACAGAAGTATTCCTTCCAGGTATTTTGAATCTCATTTTCGTTGGTTATGAGTTCTCCATTATTTTTTGTGAGAAAATTTTCTTCTCTGGGTTGGTATCCTGCTTTCTGTTTTGAGATTTCGCTAAAAAACTATTTTGTTCTGATATTCTGTGTATTTTCTTCCATTTCCCTTATTATTGATAGCTGATATTCCCTCTTTTTCCGTTTCACCATTCTGCGTGCTGCTGTTCTTTGATGTCTATACACTTCGATATTAGGTGCTATTGCATTTTTTTTTCCTAGCCTGGTTCCGTGCTTCAAGTGTCCTATTGCAGTCATCATCGAACCATTTCCTTCGCTGATTTTTCTTTTTGGCAAGTACCTGTTTGGATACGGTGGCTATTGCTTCTTCAATGTTAGCCCATAATTCATCTATGCTGTTTTCGTTTTGAGGCTCCTTTATTTGTTGTTGGTACATTTCCTGTGTCTCTTCTGTTTTTAGTTCTCCCGTATTCCAAATTGTTCTGGTCTCCTTCTTAGGCTTTGGGCAAGTAGAGATTCTTATTCTTACTAGGAAGTGGTCCGTATCTACGTCTGCTCCTCTGAGGCTTCTGACGTCCAAGCAGTTACTACCATGACTTCTATCTATTATGAAGTGGTCGACTTGGTTTCTTGTGAATCCGTCATTTGAAATCCAGGTCTCTTTGTGTATTTTTTTATGTTCGAACATGGCTGATTTTATTAGGAGATTGTGGGGCGTAGCCAGGTCGACAAGACTTGTCGGTCTGGTTCGATTGTCGTTGCAAGTGTCATGGAGGCTATGCTTGCCTATAGTTGTTTGATAGGCTTCTTCTTTGCCGACTTTGGCATTAAAGTCTCCCAAAATAATTAGCATATCATATTTGGGTATACTCAGTATAAGCTTTTCTAGTTCGTCATAGAAGATATCCTTTATTTCCTCATCTTGCTCTTCTTTCGGGCCATGGGCTGAGACCACCGAGTAGTTATACCACTCTCCTTTCAGTCTCATATAGTAGAGACGTTCGCTTAGTGGTTTAAACTCCATGATTGTTTTTACTATGGGTTCCCTGACTATAAAACCTGTCCCAAATTGGTGTCGTCCCTGGTCAATTCCGCTATATTATAATAATACCGAATTTCCCACTCTTTGAGTTCCATTCCCTGGCCACCTGATTTCTTGAACGGCTGTTATGTACATATTTTGTTTTTCCAGTTCTTTAACGGCCTGTGAAGAGGCTCCAGGTCTATAGAGGCTAAGTAAGTTCCATGTTGAAAATTGTAACACTATTTGTTAATTGCTTAACAAACGGTCTATAAGCCAGGTTCACTCAGCGCAGCGGTTTTACCTTTTTTTTAAGGGCGTGGGTCGAAGAGTTGGCAGTTATGTGAAGGCGCCACTAATTTTTTTAACTAAGAATATATTAATGATTTTTGCACATTGAAATAAAGGCAGTAAAATAGATAAGAATATTATGAGATTTAGAAATAAAAGGTAATAATGACAGGCACTTTTGATACAAACTTAGCAAAATATCCACCGGGATTCCAATTAAACTATTTATTCAAATCATAACTGCTTTCATAAACTATCTACAATCAATTAAGTTGAGTTTATAGTATCCGCCATAAACTAGTGTATATCGTCTAGATTATCAGACTAGTAGTAGGGTGGCCTCACTGATGAGACAGGAGTCTCTACAGTTCAGACACCAGGAAAAATTTTAGCCAAGAAGGGGCTAAAACAAGTTGGATTTGCCACAAGCTGGGAAAGAGGACGAAACATTACAGTGGTCTGCGCTTTCAGCATAACCGGAATTTATGTGCCACCAATGTTTATTTATGCGCGAAAAAGGATGAATCCGCAACTCCAAAAGGGGGGTTCAGCAGGAGCTCTCTATACTTGTTCCGACAAAGGGTGGATCACAGAAGACTGTTCCTGCATTATTTAAAACATTTTCAGAAATTTGTCAAAGCGAGCTATGAGGATCCGGTTCTCCTTATAATATTATAATGGATAATCATTCGACTCACTCTAATCTACAAGCTTATGAATTTTGCAAAGCCAACGGTGTTATTCTTTTGACTATTCGTCCACACACGTCACATGAGATCCAGCCGCTTGATGTCACTTTTTATGCAGTAAATATTTAAAGAATCACCCGCATGAGAAAATAACACCTGTTGAAGTTGCAGAGCTTTTTAATAATGCATTTATCAGGGTAGCTACTCCAGAAAAGCTATAAAAGGGTTTCAAATAGCATGAATCTGCCCCTATAATCAAGATGTTTTTACTGCGGAAGACTTTGAGCCAGCTGCACTTCACAGAACCAATAGCACTGATGGTTGTGATGGTCTTGCGAACGGTCTTATCAATGACGTTTCTGTTATTCATAAGTATCAGGAAACTCCCGAAAGAGATACAGTTCCAGCTCCTCAGCCGAATCAGCCCCCAGCACGCGAGAAAGATTTGGAAGTAGTAGAGACATCAGAAGCCCAATATTTAGACACAATCATTCCACGAAATTTTACCGTTGCCGGGACCATCAAAATCCAAAACTAGTGGGAGTAGGAGGGGGACCGAAAACAGCATTCCCAAATAATTACGCCCACCCCAAACAAAGACGACAAGAAGACCGTGTGCGAATCAGAGCTATAAAAGAAAAGTTTTTTTTCCACGACGTCATTGACAATCACAAAGAAAACCATGAAGTTGAGAATAGAGTAAAGTTGCCTAGAGGAAAGAATACCAAAACTTACAGGGAAATAAGTTCAGAAGACGACGACAATGATGACGAATACAAGTACCAAGATGCGAATGGAACTGACATATGTTTAGTGTGCGGAGAATTCGATAAAAATGGGAAGGTATGGTTGAGATGTAATTCGTGTGGGGATTGGGCTCATGAAGCATGTACCGATACCGAAAAACATAGGTATACATTTGATTACTGTGCTTAGAAAACTCATCTGTTCATTGGGGCAATAGTGGCCGTATGTCACCATTATCCCAACTAGTTGGGGTATTGATAGCCATGTAGGGATTTCCTTTTTTTCCTGTAAAACAAGTTTTAATATTTTTTATTTAGGTTTGAATAAACATTTACATGGAAGATTAACTATTTTAATGATTCCCTTAGTTTGGAAAGTATTTAGAAAAAAATAAATAAAGCTTAAAGGGCTACCATTCCCCCGGTCTCTCCTAGAACACATTAAACTAAGTTCCTAAGTTTTAAACTATGGTCTATATCCTTTAGATTGCCGAATTATTGTTTGGAAATGGCTCTAACTAATCCTGAATTCTTCAGGTTCTGACCAGTCGCAGATAGTCAAAAAGTACCAAAAATAAGCAGGATTTACTAAACAAACTAATCCCAGTTAAAATCGTTATATCAATAGGTAGTTAATAAAGATATATTAAGTCAGTGAATTAATCTGTGAAGTACAGAGAAACACGAAATGAGCTCAGTTCGATTCCGTTATTAAGGCGAAAAATTAAAATTGTAAATTGCAGTAATGTGAAACAATTTACTGCCATGAGAATTACAGCCAATTACAGTAAAAATAAATCAATTAATTATCATAACATCAGCAAAATAATTCTCCACTTAAGATAATTATTAAAATAAGTGTCTCTAAAGAAATAATGATAGGAAACAGGAACAAATATAATACACAGTAATAGATAACTTAAAGCAAACGACCTACAGTCGTTTAACAGTAAGTTCATTAGTCAAAACAATAAATATCGGTAATAGGTACGATAAAAGATAGCAAACCACGTCCAGTCGTTTAACAGAAAGTTTAGACATAAATTTGAAAAAGGTGTAGAGCCTAATTGTGTCTTGAAAACGTAGAATCAACCTTGCGAAGCTACATCCCCACAATGTGGTCGTATCATCTCGACAAAAGGCCTTTATCTGGCTAAATGGAACTGAAAGGTTTTTGTGTCTCACGGAAGGTCCCTAGTTAAATTATAAATAATTTTAATCATCCATTATAGATAGATATATGTAGGAAGGGCAACCACACAATGAGGAAGTCTCCCGAAAAATTAAGCTTATTTTTTACTGCAAACTATACAGGGTATCCGGAAATACCGTTGGAATAATTTCAGGAGTGATTCTACTTAAGAAAACATGAAAATATTTTCATGGGTCCGAAAATGCATAGTTTCCAAGATACAGGGTGTCATACTTTTTATAAAAAATCAGTTTTTTGTTAATATCTTAAATATGATTTCACTGATTTTGTTTAAATTTGGCAGTGTTATCTGTAGTAATAAGGGGTTCATTCAGCTATAATCAAATTAAAAATATAAAGTCCAGTGGCATCATACCGAATATTATTGACAAAAAAAGTGTGCGCCACTGACTTTTTCAAGCATTTTATATTTTTTCGTATTAAACATCTAAAAATACAATATTTTTGATTCTCGAGTTGTTTTCGTATCTTTGTTTTCGATTAAAAAAAAGTAAAAATCGGTTTATTACATTTCCAAACTTTTTTGATAAAATCGATATTTTTATTTATATTTTAAATATGCTTTTACCGATTTCGTTGAAATTTAATAGGGTTTTCTGTAGTAATAGGCGGTTCATTTAGCCTTAATTAAATTAGAAATATAATGTCCAGTGGCGTCCCTGGGTGCATCATACCGAATATTATCGACAAAGAAATGTGCGCCACTGTCTCTTTTAAACATTTTATATTTTTTCGTATTATGCAACTAAAAATACAACATCTTTGTTTCTTAAATTATTTTTGTAACTTACTTCGTTTTCGAGAAAAAAAATAAAAACCAGTTTATTACATTTCTTTAGGGCACCAAATTCTACATCAAACGCTGTAATAAACTGGTTTTATTTTTATCTCGAAAACGAAGCAAGACACGAAAACAATTCAAGAAATAAAAATGTTGTATTTTTAGTTGCTTAATACAAAAAAAAAATATAAAATATTTAATAGAGTCAGTGGCACACATTTATTTGCCAATAATATTCTGTATGATGCCTCCCCGGGACGCCACTGTACATTATATTTTTAATCTAATTAAGGCTAAATGAGCCGCCTATTACTACAGATCACCTTATTAAATTTCAATAAAATCGGTAAAAGCATATTAAAGATATAAATAAAAATATCGATTTTATCAAAAAAGTTTGGAAATGTAATAAATCAGTTTTTACTTTTTTTATCGAAAACGAAGCAAGATACGAAAACAACTTGAGAATCCAAAATATTGTATTTTTAGTTGTTTAATGCGAAAAAAAATATAAAATATTTGAAAAAGTCAGTGGCGCACACTTTTTTGTCACTAATATTCGGTATGATGCCCCCCGGGACGCCACTGGAATTTATATTTTTAATCTAATTAAGGCTTAATGAGCCTCTTATTACTGCAGATAACACTGCCAAATTTCAATAAAATCATATTTAAGATATTAACAAAAACTGATTTTTTATAAAAAGTTTGACACCCTGTATCTTGGAAACTATGCATTTTCGGATTCATATTCATATGAAAAAATGTTCATGTTTTCTTATGTAGAAACACTCCTAAAATTATTCGAACGGTATTTCCGGACACCCTGTAGAATAGTGAAAAAAATATATACGTATTTTTTGATTTCCACTAAAGATGATTATTACTAGAGCTATGCCAGTTTCTAATTTTGTATATATAGATATATGGGTGCGACGTAACAATTCATGCGCATTGTGACGTCATAAGCACATTTTAAGGCATTGTATCTGCCTAATTTTTCGACTTATGAAAAAAAAGGAAAAACACGTGTCCACTTATTTTTCATGGGCTATCGAAATCAGCAATAAAAAAACTTCATGAAACTTCCTCATTCGTCGGAAATTCGGATATACAAACGGTCTGCTCGCCTTTAGTGTTCAGACGAGAAGGGCTCATCAATTCCCCCAAAAAAGAATATATACTACATCTGTCAAGAGGGCGCTTCAAATGGAGTCATCCTTCGAGCGACTCGGAACAGCATTCCTCGATACTGGTGGATTGTACTCGAAAGTAAGGTAGCGAGAGTATCGACAACACAAATCGACCAGTAAAAGGAAAAAATGGCACTACTGGATTTTGTAACATTTAGAACGTTACAAAATATCATTAGCAGATCATTTGTATTTTTCCCTATTATGGCTGCTTCGCCAAAATATTAATTTTATACAAGCCACGTAGGTACCATTGTGTCCGAAAAAAACTAGAACAGCAATACTTATTTTCCTAAAAAGTGTGGAAAATGGTACTTTCCGAACGGGATTGCAATAATTGATCCGAACAACGCGAAGTTAATTTCAAATGAACCCTTTTTTAACTTTGAGGAGCCGCCTTATGGGCTGGGTCGACAGTAGCCATTTGAAATGGAGCGATTGTAATCTAGATGAAAATACCTTTAAATTAGTGTGTCACTCGACTCTCCCCATCTTTCATTTTAAAATTTTGAGGTTAATTCTGACCCCCGCCATAGAGTTAATATTTAAGTAGTGAAAATCGGTGAAACATGTTAGTCCCTAAAGTCAAAATTGACGGGTTCTAAGATTGTTGAACATCCCATTACAAAAGTCACAGAATGTTAAAGCTACAACTTACTTTCTATTCCTTATCGCATAAGCCGTAACCTGGGCTTCAATCCCTATTAGATCCTATTACGTAACTGTACATCACAGGAAATACCTGTTTTAAACAGACTTTTTCTTTTGCACCGGTACTTTTTAGTTTTCCGGCCCCGTTTTCGGGCAGAGTGACGTTCTACACTTGTGATGGCTATATGTAGCTACTTTTCGAGGCCCCTTTTGGGCATAGTAACGCGTTACCGAACGTAGAGACTCGTTTCAGACTGGCTAATCAGACTAAGACTAATTTTTCTTTCAGATTAACTTTTTCCGAGGCCTTGTCGGGCAACGCAAAGTGCTATCGCGAGTGAAGACTGGTTTTTGACGATCTTTTCAGACTGACTTTTTCCCGAGGTCCCTCTTGGGCTTAGCAACGTGCTATAGCGCGTGAAGAATATTTTCTGACTAAATCATTTCCCAAGATTTTTAGCTTTTTATACCATCTTTCAAGGATTATTTTTTTTTCTCTTCGATAATATAGAATTAGTAGCTGTCCAGCTATTAAGATGTTTTTACTAAGAACACTTAAATTTCAGACTGACTTTTTCCCGGGGCCTCGGGAATTATGATTAGTAACGTGCTATCGCGCTTGAAAAATATTTTCTCACTAAATCTTTCCCCAACATTTTTAGCTTTTTATACCATCTTTCAAGGCTTTTATTGTCGTCGGAAATCTGGAATTAGCAGCTGTCCAGCTATTAAAATAGCGTTTTTACATGTTTTGTAAATTCCAATCTCGGTTTTACTACCACCGCGCTTTGCTAATTAGGATAGCTAAAATTGGCTTAATATCTGCTTTTATCTTGCCGACTTATTGTAATTGAACCCCCCACCGTCCAAGGTTTAGAGCAAAATCCTGAAGAACTTTAGATAAATGCGCAATTATGTGTGCAATATAGTTGTTACAGGTAGTTCATCTAATTACATAATGCAGTCGAAAAATAAATTAAAAGCCAGCTTTATTCATTTATTTACGGACAAAATCCATTTTTTACAAAAAACATACAAATTGACAGAATGTAATGTAACAATAACACTAAAAACCTAATCAACAGCAATAAAACTAATCATATGTCATTTAAATACATCACTAAATTACCCAAAACCAGTAGGAATTAAAACATAAAATAAAATAAAACATCAAAATTAAATCAAGAACCAAACTCCTATCAAAAACAAGTAAGTACATAAGATCTACAAGCCTGCCAAGTCTAAGTGTTTTAATTGAGTAGAGAATTGTTTGGGGCTACAGAAAAACTCAACAGATGTATGATTTGCAAGGGATAAGGATCTAGGAAAAAATGAGTATTTAGCATAGTTTGTTCTATGAAAGGTTACATGGAAAGACTGGCGACTTCGAGTATTAAATTGTGGAATATAGAGATTAATTTGGCTTGTTAAATGGGGGATGTAAACAACAGAATTAATGCTTTTATAAAGAAGATGAACATCTCTCAGTGCTCTTCTAGTTGATAGTGGCATCAAATTCAATCTTTGGTGCAAGCCTTCATAATCTAATTCATTATTAAAGAATTTAAAGTTTATGTATTGTAAGACCTTTCTCTGCACTCTCTTGATTCTTGAAATATGAACATCGTAATGGGAATTCCAGACAAAAGAAGCATACTCTAGGTGACTTCTAACCAGACTGCAATAAAGGATTTTAAGAGCATGCATGTTATGAAAATCTGCAGTATTTCTCTTAATAAAACCCAGCATCCGCAAAGCTCTATTAACAATGGATGTGATGTGGTCAGTATAGGAGAGTTCATAATCAAGAGTAATCCCAAGGTCTGAGATGGACTCAGACTGCAAAAGACTGTTGCCCGAAATGGCATAGTCATAAGATGTTTTATTACGTTTTTTTGGAAAATATCATAAGTTTGCACTTATTTGCATTCAATTCCATGCCATTTAGGGCACACCACTCTACAAATTTATCCAAATCATGTTGAAGGCCCAGACTGTCCTCCAGATTAGATATAACCTTAAATAGTTTAAGATCGTCTGCAAAAAGCAAAAACTGACTCTTTCCAAAGCACATGCAAACATTATTAAGGAAAATAATAAACAACAAAGGCTCAATGTGAGATCCCTGGGGGACTCCTGAAGTCACAGTATTCTCATGGGACAGAAAGTTATTAACTTTTACCAGCTGTGTACGATTGGTCAAATAACTCTGCACCCAATTAAGTAGTGCACCAGAACACCAAGGGTTTTAAGTTTACTGAGTAGAATATTATGTGGCACTTTGTCGAAAGCTTTGCTAAAGTCTGTATATATAGCATGAACTTCCAAACCCAGCTCCAAGGCCTGAACAATAGTAGAAGAATAGTTTAGTAGATTTAGTTCAGTATTACGGCCTCGACAAAAGCCAAACTGCTCATTGATAATTAAAGGGGAAAATACAGAACTAAAATACTTAGTAACAAGTTTTTCAAATATTTTGGGAATTACACTAATAATACTGATAGGTCTGTAATTTCTAACATCGGAATTATCGCCTGATTTATGGATAGGAATAATAAAACTGGTTTTCCAGAAGTCAGGAAACTAACCCTTGTCTAGGGATTTACTAAATATAATTTAAATAGGTAATGCCAGAATAAAAGCACAATTCTTCAAAAATACGGGATGTATACAATCTGGGCCAGGCCCCTTTGAAATATACAGTGCAGCTAGCTCAGAGAAGACATCCGATATAGTAATTGAATAATCACAGACATGTAGATTGTTTAGAGGAGATTCTTCTGGGAAAACAGACTGATTCACAGAGTATACAGAGCTAAAATACCTAGAAAACAGATCAGCCACCCCAGGGCCCATCTAAGACTCTTCATCATCCAAATGAAGTTTAGAAGGAATAGAAGATGAACCACGCCTGGAATTGATAAAATTCCAAAACTGATTCGGGCTATCATTCAAGAAATGTTCAATGTTATAAACATATGAATTGTAACAGTATCTAGAAAGTGTGTTACATTGGGACCTCAAACTTGTAAAAACCTCATAATTAGCTGCTGTATTATGCAATTTGCATTTTTTATGAGCCAATTTTTTTTGAAATGTAAGATTAATCAGACCCTGACTAAACTATATAGGAAATTTCCTACTAGAAACCTTCTTGATAGGTGCCAGTTCATTTATGACACCATAAACAATGTCATAAAAAATGTTCACTATGTTTTGCATCTCCCTATCACAGAAAAGGGCCTTCCACTGAATAGTTCCCAGATAGTCATTTATAAGTGAGAAATTGGCCGATTTAAAATCAAAATAAAAAGTATTAGCTTGGGGGCAGACAGAATTATGTGATGATTTAGATAATAAAATTGGGAAATTAAGAGGTGGATGGTGGTTGTCAATTTTAACAAGAGGATCACATGCTGTTACTTTAACAAATTTAAAAGCTAGAACAACAGGATCACATGCTGTTACTTTAACAAAATTAAAAGCTAGAACTAAGAATTCTATTATTGGCATTAGGAATATGGTTTGACTGAAAAAGTCCATTAAATGCACAGAGGTCCGACATAGCTGCAATGGCCTGGACAGCTTGAGGAGTAACATATTCATCAGTGCTGGGAGTAGCCAAGGATCCAGCATCCTCCATCCTCCATTCAGCCTTTGGAAGGTTAAAATCCCCAGCAATGTACAAATCTGTATCAGGATACATACCTCGGGTGTGGTCGATACATTCACCAGCACATACATAATCCTGAGTAGGAGAATTGGGGAGAAGATAGACACACCCAAGAATGCATTCAGCCCTGTGATCTCCAACAGAATCATACACTTGCTCCAGAACAGCATCCAGTGGGATTAAACGAGCTGGCCGTTTTTTTATGCACCGCAATTAGTGAGCCTCCCATGGTTTTTTTGCACTAGTTTCAATAGAACGATCTTTTCTGAAGATTCTGTAGTTATCCAGAGCAAGTGGGCAATCCGAGATATCTGTACTAAGGTTAGTTTCAGTCAGCATAATCACATCATAGTCGTTAATGGCCACATTGCATAAAAGAGTAGAAAACTTTGTTCGAAGCCCCTTGAACAGACGCGTTTGACTTTCTTTCTTGTACCTCAAATAATTTTAGGGTGGTTTACGCTTTTTTAAATTTATTTATTTAACTTATTTTACAGAAAATAAATGGACTGTTTTTAATACATGTTTATCGTGCTGCTCGCCGCTAGAGAAGGAAGTCTTCGTTCTCGCCCTTAGTCGGAGTAGCTTCTTGCACGGTTGCCGGCTTTCTCTTCGTGTCGTCGTCAACATGCCCCCCGCCTTGAAAGGATGGGTTTTCAACAATTTCATCAGTCAACAATGGAAGCGGGCATATTTTCTGGCAGGCGCGTTTAATAGTTCCATTAGCCGTCCGTATGGAGGCCACTCTTGAAATTCCGTCCCTTCCTGGATGAAGCGCAATTATTTTCCCCATTTTCCAACGTAGAGGTGGTTGGTTATCTTCCTTAATCAGAACAATTGACCCGATAGAGGCCCCGGAACAGGTTTTCTTCCATTTTGCCCTTTGTTGCAACTCGGAGACGTACTCTTTCGACCACCGGCTCCAGAAGTTTTGCCTCATTTGTTCAAGGAGTTGGTATCTGCTTAGTCTTCCAACTGGCACAGTAGTCAGGTCTGCTTCCGGTGTGCATAGTAGCGTACGACCAATCAAAAAAATGGGCGGGAGTCAAAGGATTTAGGTCGTTAGGGTCACAGGTTAGTGGAGAAATAGGTCGGGAATTTAACACCGCCTCAATTTGCGCAAATACAGTGCTTAATTCCTCAAACGTCAAAGTTGCATTTCCTATAACGCGTTTAAGGTGCGACTTGCTAGATTTCACGCCGGCTTCCCAAAGGCCGCCGAAATGAGGGGAACTAACCGGAATAAACCGCCATTCGATACCGTCATTGGCACAACTATCGTGAATGGTATTTTCATTATTTCGAAAGAAGTCACACAGTTGCCTAAGTTCAGCGTTCGCACCCACAAAATTGGTGCCATTATCCGAATATATCCGAACTGGTTTCCCCCTACGGCTCATAAAACGTTTTAAGGATAAAATAAAAGAGTTCGTAGTCAGGTCGGAAACCAATTCGAGATGGACCGCTTTGGTTGAAAAACACACAAATAAGGCCAAATAGCATTTAGTTATTTTAGCCCCTCTACCCTTTCTATCCCTTATAGAAAATGGACCCGCGTAATCTACGCCGCACACCTGAAATGGATAACTGATCTCCAGACGCTTCTGCGGCAAATTACCCATCAAGGGGGTAATACTAGTAGGTTTAAACCTAAAACATGTAACGCATGATCGCACTGTATTTTTTGATAAATTTCGACCCCCTACTGGCCACAGATTTTCGCGTATGTTGCTAAGTAGAAGCTGTGGGCCGGCATGAAACATCTTCACATGCTCATACCTGAAAATTAACTTGCATAATTGAGTTTTAGCGGATATAATGACAGGATGTTTCTTGTCTTGATGAAAGGCTGAATTCTCTAAGCGACCACCCACTCTAAGTAGGCCATTTTTATCAATAAAGGGATTTAAGTTAAACAGTTTACTTTTGCGATTAATATTAATAATAATTAATTTCATCAGAAAATGTCTCTGATTGCGATAGTTTCAATAAAAAAGAATACGAATTGTCAATTTCGAATACCGATAAACTACTAGTTACTTTATTTGCATTTTTACAATTAGAGATAAATCTAAAGACATATGCGCATGAGCGTTTTAGACGAGTCAGAGAAGAAAATCGAGTTAAATCAATGAGAGGCATTTGTTCGTGTAAATTTAGCGCTTGAGATTTTAATTCAGGTAAATCGACTAAATTTATCTTTGAATTTGGCCAATAACTTTCGCTTTGTGACAACCATTCGGGCCCGTGCCACCATAACGAACAATCAACCAACTCGTTCGGAGACACTCCGCGAGACAAAATGTCGGCTGGGTTGTGCTTGGTAGAAATATGTCGCCAAGTCCAATTTCCTGTTGACTCCTGTATTTCTGAAATTTGATTAGCTACAAATGTCTTTAGAAGGTTTGGTGATGCCTTCAACCATCCTAAAACGATTGAAGAATCTGTCCAGAATACTACATTATCCAGAGTTATTTTAAGGGAGGACACAACTTTATTTGCTAATCGGGCGGAAAGTAGTGTCCCACATAGTTCTAGTCGGGGAATAGTCACAACTTTAATCGGAGCCACCTTTGTTTTTGAAGAAAATAAGTGCACTTGAATGTTTCCATCTTGGTCACAAGAGCGCATGTAAACGCATGAACCGTAAGCATTTTCGCTTGCATCGGAGAAACAATGTAACTCTATGAACTTCGGATTTTTACAAATTGCGTGTCGTAATATTTTTACGTCATTTAAAATGTTAATTTCGTTCCTGAATTTAAGCCACATAGAATAAATTGAACACGACACGGCCTCATCCCAAGCTAATTTTTCCAACCAAAGTTTCTGTAGTAAGATTTTTGCGGTTATTATGCACGGACTTAAAAGACCAAGCGGGTCAAAGATTTGACCGATGCAGGACAAAATTAAGCGTTTTGTGACTCTACCGGTTTTTGAAATTAGGCCTATATTATATGTAAGTACATCGTTTGCGCTTGACCATGCAAGCCCTAAAGTCTTTGTCGTTTCATCGGTACCTATTTTAATGACACTACTAATTGCCTTTGCATCTGACGTAATGTTTTTAACTACTTCTTGTGAATTTGAATGCCACTTTCTAAGCTCAAATCCCCCTGAGCGTAATATTTCAGATATTTGTAGACCAAGTTTGGATAATTCTTCCACAGAATCTGCCCCGAAAAGTCCATCGTCCACGTAAAAGTCATTTTTTATTATATCTGAACACATCGGATAATCGGTTTCGCATTCAATTGCTAATTGGACCAAACAACGTATCGCAAGGAAAGCGGCACTGCTGGTACCGTATGTAACTGTTAGAAGTTCGTATATATCAAAAGGCTCAGAAGGGCTTTTCCTCCAAATTATCCTTTGTAATGGACGTTGGTCAGGTTTCACGAGAATCTGGCGATACATTTTCGCGATATCGGCCGCTACTACAAAGGCGTATGTGCGAAATCGCATCAATATTGACAGCAAATCATTTTGTATTGTAGGGCCCACCATTTGTAAATCGTTCATAGAAACCCCGGTAGTCGTGGGCGCACTACAATCAAAAACAACTCTTAGCCTTGTCGTCAGGCTATCTTCCTTGAGTACCCCATGATGAGGCTATAATGTCAGACGTTGTCAGTTTCATTTTGTTCAGAAATTTTTCGCATATGTCCTAATGTCTCGTATTCGCGAATAAAATTTACATATTGGACTTTAAATTCGGAATTACGTGCCATCTTTTTCTCTAGGGCTAAAAAACGTTTTTCTGCTTGCGTTCTAGATTCTCCTAATTTCTCTAAAGAATCCTTAAAAGGAATTGAAACAATGAAACGGCCGGTTTTATCACGTGTAGTGGTTGCTCTAAAATATTGTTCGCATAATTCTTCTTCTCTGGACCAATGTTTGAGTCCACCAAACTCTTCCAACTCCCAAAATTTAGCAAGTTGTGTTTGGACGTCAGAATTCTTGGCAAAATTGCAATGAATTTTATTGTTTTTGTTATAAATCCCGATAGTACCGGCTACTATCCAACCAAATACGGTCTTTTGTAGAATAGGGAGATTGGAACCTAACTTAAATTGCCCAATTTGTAAAAGTTCCCAAAATAGGCTAGCCCCGATCAAAATGTCAATAGGACCTGGCTTATCGAAAGACGCATCAGCTAAGAGTATATTTTCTGGTAATTTCAATGTTTTGACGTCTACAGGGGTACTCGGAATCATTCCAGAGATATGTTTTATTACAAAACAGGTAATAATCGCATTAAAAGGGCTGTGTTGAGATTGAATTTTTAACTCGCATTTTTTATTAACTTCGGAGATCGTGTTATTAATACCTGCTACTGCTATGGCAGTTTCTGACGTTTTCAAATTTAATCGCTTGCAAAGGTCAAGGCTAATAAAGTTCGATTGTGATCCCGAGTCTAAAATCGCACGTACTGTATGTGTTTTATTACTATGATCTATGACTTGTATAAGAGCAGTTGACAGCAACACACTACCCATATTATAACTGGTTAAAGTAGCTACAGTGTCAGTCTTTTGCGCGTTTTCTGGGTTATTTGGGTTAGGTATGTGAAGAAGTGTGTTGTGCCGACCATTGCACTTTCTGCAATTGGACAATCTGCATACTGTATTTTTGTGACCAAACCATAAACAATTTAGGCATAACTTAAGCTGTCTTACTTGCTGTAACCTGTCTGTAGGAGATAGTTTTAATAAATCAGCACAGTTTCTAATAAAATGATTATCGCGTTTACAAAAGACACAAGTCATTCTGTTACCGTTATTTTGCGCATTACTATTTGTATTAAAAACCAAAACTTGAGTGTCGTCAATATTTTCCTCTGTATCGTTGGTTAGAAAGACCTTGGATCCATTCATTTTACTTGATTTTTGACGTGCATCACTACTCTTTAATTCAATTGTTTCAAGTAGATCAGCCTTTGATTTTAAAAAGGATTTGAAATCACTTAGATTCGGCATATCTAATTTTGAAATGTATTCTTCCCAATCCCTGACTGTCCCGTTGTCTAATTTAGAAGTAACAAAATATATTATAAGAGTATCCCAATGTTCAGCGGGTTGTTTTAATTGTTTAAGAGCTTTTAGATGTTTTGATAAGGTGTCTATTATATTGCGTAATGTTTTAGATGCTTCTTTTGAAAACGCTTGAATGTTAAATATCGCCTTAATGTGGTTTTGAACTAAAAGTCTTGTATTATTATATCTATCACATAAAAGATCCCAAGCCACAAGGTAATTGCTCGCAGAAAACTCTAAAGATGACACCACTTCAGCTGCATTTCCCGACAAAGATACCTTTAAATAATGATATTTCTGGATGCCAGTTAGCGATTCGTTTGTGTGAATTAGTGACTCAAAGGTTTCCCGAAATTCTAACCACCCTTCGTAGTCGCCACTGAACTTAGGAACTTGTATGGGAGGGAGTTTAACATTTGTATGAGTATCTCTGAAAACTACACTTTCGCTATCTGAGCTACTATTATTGTGTTTGTTATATTCAAAAAATCATTTTTTTTGCCTTACTAATTTCTTGGAAGTATGTATTTGAAAACGCTTCTCGCTCTTTAAATTCTTCTTCCAAGTCCGCCTCTGAGACTATCGTTTCTATCGCATGTCAGACGAACTTCTAATTGATAAAAATCATCCTCATCTGTTGTTACATTTATTTTTTCGCGTAGGTCATTAAGATATTTTGAAAATATCGTAAGCTTGGCTTTTATTGAGCCCCTTTGTCGCTTAAGTTTTTTAATCGCTTCGTTTGACATTTTGTTTAAAGTTTATCGCATAAGATTAATATTAATAATTGTTTTTTTTTATTCAAAATACCAAATAATTCCCTTAATGCCGAAATTTAATTATTTATGAAGTGATTCGCTTAATCGAATTAATAAAATCGAACTACTTAAAGTTTCTATAAAAAATAATAATATAATTAAAGTCCGGCAACGTCGCAATTGCTAACAGAGCTCCGCAGAAGCGCGCGAGAGAAAGGAACAGCTGGCAGCTGGTGTGGAAGGGAGATAGCCGATAGGCCCTATATCGATCGGATTCGATCGCCGCGCCGTCGCCGCCACGAATGTATATAAGGTTCAAAATCGCGTGTGATTAATAAAACGTGTATTTGTATTATTATTATTGATTGTAAATTTTCGCTTCAAAGCTATATTATTCTATTATATAGATCAATATCGCATAATAAAACTATATACCGCATGCACTGCACCTACACAAATCAAGACGGCACAAAGGGAGAGGAATTTTATGGATTGAAGGACTTACCCAATATGGCAGCGCGAGCAGCGCTTAACACACCGATTTCCACTTGTTACTCTAATTCGAGTCGAAGGACCATCATGAACAGACGCGTTTGACTTTCTTTCTGGTACCTCAAATAATTTTAGGGTGGTTTACGCTTTTTTTAAATTTATTTATTTAACTTATTTTACAGAAAATAAATGGACTGTTTTTAATACATGTTTATCGTGCTGCTCGCCGCTAGAGAAGGAAGTCTTCGTTCTCGCCCTTAGTCGGAGTAGCTTCTTGCACGGTTGCCGGCTTTCTCTTCGTGTCCTCGTCAACACCCCTGTACATTTTGATAATATATATTTAGAAGGTTTCTATGAGAATCTTGTCCGTTCCGTCTTAGTTGATGAGTTGATACAATTTTGGGGACACCCCCACAATATGTAACTTTTAAAGAGGTCTCACCTTTAGATTTCCGCTCTTTAAGTTCAGCCCACACTTGTTTTCCAATTTGTTGCTGCTTGGTGGTTAGGTCGAAATTTATGTACACATTATGGCCTTTAAGTCTCCTTCGGAGTCTTATTAAAGACTGTACATCACTAGAGGAATCAAAAGTAAGTCTTAAGGCACGAGCACCTTTGGCATTCCTGTTTCCAACTCTGGAAAAATTTACAACTGTAGGTGGTTTGTTAGTAATAATCTCGAGTAAGGAGTTCATATCATCACTCAGTGACTTCATCATTCTTCTCTGGAAGATTGAACACCATAACATTTTTGTCCCTATTCTGACGGTCCTGGAATTCAGACCACAGCTTGTCCACATTTTCAGGGATACATGAAGAGTTGACACTGCTCTCCAAACCTGATCATTCTAAGGTAGTAACTTTCTTTTGAAGAGACTGGGTAGATTGGGAAATTAAGTCCACTTTAGATTGAAGTACTGTAAGGGTTTGCCTATCTTCCTGGAGGGCGCTTATGTCCTTCCTAAGTAGGCTTATTTCCTCTTACATCTGGTTGATGTATCTGAGCATAACAGGAACTCCTTTGAATGCATCTCTACAATCGTCACAGAAATACATCATGACTCGTTTTTGTAGAACAACAGCTCTAAGTTCAGAAGCTAAGAGTTGACTGCCCTCCTTGGAAAGATGCCTAGTAGCCCTACAGCCAGCACATGCAACAAATTCTGCATCTGGGTTTACATCTTTTTTATAGGTTGAACACTTAGTACTGGACATCTTCCTAACTCCCAACCTCACCACAGTAATCCACTATTTTCACAGCAATCCCAAAACTCTTTAGTGGTTTAATTCCAAAAATCCACAGAAAAGGCTTGCAGCTAACAGAAACAGCAAAAATTTTTATTATTGAATGAAAAAAAGATATAAAATTTTAAAGAAAATGAAAATTGTTAGGTATACTGCGTTTTTTTACAACGGTTGACATAACCTCAGTTTATTTGAATTATGTTTCCATCAGTCAGTTATTTCATGTTAGTATGGCATCTGAGAGATCCTATTGTTGCACATTTTCCTGACTTTTCCTTTATGGAGAAGTTGAAAATTAGTTTAACTTTAGACGCGGTTTGAGCAATATTTCAAAACTTAAATTTCCATTTAAACTTTAATAAAAATTATTATTTTACTTTAATGTTATCTACTGGCGATCTAATTCGAAACTTAATTTATTTTTAAATCGATTTATGAGAACTTTGAAGTAATTTATAGAATCAATTAACTAGAATCAGTTCTTACCTCCGGATCATCACATGATTTCTTTTAGGAAAGCCAAAATAATCCCATGAAATTAGACAGATCATTTTTAAATAGGATGGTTTGTGTACCAAATTCTATTCTTCCTGAGTCGTATGGCAAGCATATAATTCGAAACGAGTTAAATGGCTCAAATGTTTCAATAGACATATGGGCTCTGGAATGTGAAGAAGAATATAACTTTCCGTATTTTAAGTTATTTTTTTGGTGAGTAAGTAAAAATAGAGATTTGTATAAGATAAAATTAAAATAGAGTCGATCAATGAGTTACGCACGCAAACGTCATAGAATATATAAAGATTTAATATGAATTAAACAGGGTGCGTCAAGCAAAAATAAAATTTTATTTTTTTAGCGTTAAACTCTATATATTATTAATTTGTTGAATGCAATACACTTAAATTCAGTTGTTTTTTAAACATTATTAGGTGAAACTTAGACCTATTAGAGTCTTTTTAATGTGAAGAACCGAAAATAATTTTAATTGTTTTCGTAGTTTCTATAATAACGGAGATATCGTACAATATTTAAAAAAAAATTACTTATAATTATAGATTCTATAAATTTATTTTTTTTAAATAACTAATTTTATGTAAAAAAAAATTTTTTTTTGATTGCGTATGTAAAATATATTATATAACACTAATACCATATGACGCGAAATTTTTCTACAACCAAATTAGCAAGTGTTTTTGGATCAAAACTATATTCAGATAGTTATGGTCGGTTTATTTGAAGCAATATCTCGATAATTATGAAGTAACTGTTAATGTTTGTTGCAGGATATTAGTAACAGCGTATGCGGTAATCACTGTTCAATCCACTAGATACCATTATATGAAAATCTGCGATTCACATTGGCCTAAGACTGCATGTAAGATATAATATAATCATAGATTAATAACCAATAATCCGGGAAATAAGGCTAATCGGTTGTCCACAAACGATTTTAATGTTTAAATATTTATTTTAATAATTAAAGTGAAAATGTACGGCACTTAAAACACGTGAAGGGAAAACAGGATGTCGTTGGCGAGATTTTAACATTTTGTATGTTATTTTTCAAATTCAATTCAATTCAATTCAATATATTACAACATTTACAGTTTATAGACATTTCATAACATACAATATTACTTTAAAGTAAATAACATTATTATTAGGTACCTAGAAAACCTAATTCCTGTATGTACCAGAAGAGAAAATCTATAACACTACCTGGTAGAGTAAGAATGAGACACTTGTTTACCCGTTGCTGGATTTTGATGCATGTAATTGCAAATACTTAAAACAAACAATGATCTGACTGCTAAAATTTTGTCATTATAGATTTCACTAGTTGAAAACATTTTGTTTTTTCTGAAAATTATCTTTAAGTTTATAGTTTTGAATTGTTTTTAAGAGTTTTAAAGCATTTTCATATGAACTTCCCCAAACTATGATTGCATATCTCAATAAAAACTCAACAAGCGCTTCATAAACACAAATTAGAAGATGTTTGTTTAATATTTCTCTAATCGTATAAAATTTCCTAATTAGTTTTCTAATGTTGTTAGTTAATCTAAAAATATGTTCCTTCCATTTCAAGTTCTGATCAATTATTACACCCAAATATTTAGTAAATTGCATCTCTTTTATTGCATGTTCAAAATCTTTTACCTTCAAACTGTTGAAATAGGGTCGATTTGCCATTGTTAAGGAAAATGCTACGTAGTTTGTTTTTTTAATGTTAAGAGTGAGTTTAAATGAGTCAAGCCAATTTTTTATTTTAGTTAAACCAAGGCAGGTTTTTTATATACTTCTTCCCACGTCTCCCCGAAAAAAATTACAACAGTATCATCAGCATAGGAAACTACTATACCGTTATCAAGTAAAATTAGTAAAATATCTGTTAAAGAATTTATATATATTGAGAAGAGTAAAGGTCCAATAACCGTGCCCTGTGGTATACCAATCAACACCTCAGAGGTAGTACTATTGTAATCTACTAAAATGCATAAGCTACTAAACAAATATCACCCTGTCGCAAGTTTGAACTTGAACTTGGAGATTGTTATATAAACATTAAAGGCAAACTATAAACAACGCGAGCAATCAACGGGAGCTACTTTGAACCTTATGCATGCAATGATCATCACTTTGTTTTATATAAATACGCTAACGAACCATAAGTTCTTCAGACTTAGTCTCACCTCCAGCTCCCAAGGTTAGTCACTTGACGACTGCCTCCTGGGTTCTATCCGCTCCTAAAGTTAGTCATACGACTGCTTTAGGTTCCATTCCTTTCCTACCCAACCTGTTACCGGTTAGTCACTTGACGACTGCTAGGACCAGGGGTTGCACAACCTCCATAATAAAGTCTTGACAAGAAGTTTGTCAGAGTGTTGAGAAAGACAAGTGTCTAGGTAGTCAGTTAAAAAGTTTAGTGAAATCTCTTAGTGCTCTTAAATAAAACCCAACCCTTAAGAAAAACTATAAATTATAACACAATTAACAAAAAACTTTATAAACAGTACCTCTCGATCTCAAATCATGCGCGACCTAGTACTCGGTTACAAGTCGCCATCTCTATTACATTTTTGACAACAAGAGACATCGTGAACAGTTCATCGTTAAGTAGTTTCGCAATAGACGTCATTGATCTTAGAACCACGTGGTACAGAGGTGCCGTAATTTACGTTAGAAAAATGATAGGTCAAAAAAAAACAATTTTAATTAAAAAAAAATTCAAAACACGCCCCAGTATTATTTCGCGCGGTTAAATCTTATTATTGGTCAATAAAACTAACATAATTCAAAAAATTTTATTTACAATATAAGGCAGATTTAAATCACGCGGGCGTCATATAATTTATACAGTTAATTATATAGAAATATAAGTCGCCATCTGCCAGCGGACGCCAAAAGCAACAAGTTTATTGAATCCATGTATCGCCACCTACGGGCGGCCAGCGTCACCGCAGACAGACAGACATCTACGGACGGTTGCCGAAGTACCGTCAAATGCCGCCACTAGTTGACAAAGGTCAGGATAGAACCGCATGGGGGCGACCAAGGCCAGGTCCATATCTGCAAGGAAAAAGATAATAAATTAAATACCACTGATTGTTAAATTAAAATGGAGCAATGCAACAGATTTGTATAGGAGAAGGAAACAATGGAGCAAGAAGCAGGAGAAATTAGTGAGGATGACAAGGATAAGGAAAATAAAATTATATATGGAACAAGTACTCAAGTAAAATAAGAAACTAAAGAAGAAACAAGCAAAAACAAAAACGGGAGGTGGGATCATAGTCTCAATGTAAATAAAAGTTGTACATAGTGAAACATAAATAAGCATAATATATACCCAAGTGTTATTAAGACAAATATATAGATAAAACACTTAGAAGGTTAAGGAACTATATATAAATAAGCAATACACATAGCATAGTACATAGAAGGAGTTATGAAGAAAAAAGAAGCTAGAATAAGTCGTGTTAAGTGAATATGAATGAGAAGATTAGTAAACTATGTATGCAAAATAAATAGGTGAAGATATTCATAATAAAGCACAAGTAAATGGCCCAGTTGCAGGATTATCGTATTCGAGAAAAGCAGGAAAACTGAGTTGCCATTAAAATTGTGTATTGAGAGTATATACGGGAGGAATATATGTGTATACGAGGAAGTATTATAAAGTAAAGTGTTTTCCGGCCTAAATAAGACTGCAACAGTCAGATTATCTTAATGATAAGCAAATAATTTAGGCATTGGAAATTGGAGCATACGGACTGAAATAGCTATACTGACAGTAAGGATGTTTAGCAAAAATTTTGGTACCGCAGAAGCTCAGATAAAATGGTTACATAAGCAAGAAATGTTTACGTAAAGCATGAAGAATATAGAAGAGGCATACACAAGTTAAAAGTTGTTTATGTAAAGTGAGAAGAAATATAGAAGAAGTTTATGAGATAAGAAGAAGTATACCTACATAGTGAGGAAATATATAAGCAAAAGTTGTGTATGTAAAGCATACATAAGGTGAAATAATGGATAAATGTTTAAGCAAAACATGTTTATACAATGTGTTTAAAAAAGAGCATACATGGTTATGTAAATAATAATATAATGTCCTATATTTTGTACATAAAGCTAGTCACATATGAAGCATAGATAGATAAGCATAGAGACATAGATAGATTAACTTATCACTGCCTCGTGATAGATAAGGAAATAATAAAATATCTAGTCATGTAATCGTAAGCATGAAAATACATCGAATAAAGTGTTCGCATAAAGTATGAAAAGTTGCATACCTAAGGTGAAATAATTAAAGGAAAGTTGTTGAGAAGCATCAATAAGTTGAAACAATTGAGGAAACATACAAAGATGAGTAAATAAATATGAGTTTAAAAATATAGCATACATATATAAGGCAGTAGTAAAGCTAATGAATTAATTATAAATAAGAAGAGATAGAATAAAGTACAGATTAAGTAAAGAATAAGGAAACATAAGATATGGGAATATAGTATAAATAAATTAAAATAGATATAGGCGTATAGAGAAACAATGTATATATATCAGAAAGAATTAAATATCAATTTACCAATTTACCAGATCCTTGTGAGTTTAGTTCAATCATATCAGAAGGTACAGATGTGCACAGACGCCAACAGTCCCTCGAGTATTCAGAAACCAGTGCAAATAACTATCCAGTAATGGGTTACGACAGAAGTATCCAAGGACTGCAAGAAACCAGACCTAAAAAACAGAGAAATGCTTAAGGCAAAATAATAAAAAAAAGGCTTAGCAAAGGGCAATACAATTGCAAACAATATCTAAATAGTGGAAGGTAAATACAGTCAGACGTAATTTGAACAGCAGCAGCGAGACAATTGATATCTGAAAAAAAAAATTAATAATACTAATAAAATAAAATTAAGCAATGGAAATTAACCAAAACTTATTGAAGCCAGTAGGTCACAAGGACTCGTAGAGTTCTTAGTCCATACTTCTGTAAAACAGTACATTATGGTAATAATATCAATAGTAATTAATTTCCACACAATTTCTTCCATATCAAATTAGCAGTAGCACAGATCACCTACAGAGTGGAATGAATAAAATAAAATTTCTATAAAACTTTCTTCCATAAGATGTAGTACAATGTCAAATAGGTCAAAGATGCTAACCTCACCCGTCTGCTCTGACTAAGTAAGGAACTCTGAATGTTCTACCAATCATTTGCATTACATATCAATCTGCAGTAAATATGTATATAGTTATGGAAAGAAGGGATAGATAAAAAGGCAAAACTAATGTATAAGATAGTAAACCTATGTAACCTAAACTAATGTATAAGATAGTATAATAGTAAAACTTACCAAACTTATCCATAAGATTCTGTTACATTAGCTACAAACTAGTGTAAATCCAGAGGTAGCAATATCACCACACGATAGCGTCCGAGGGATCCATACCATCCACGTACAACTTCCCAGGGCAAGACAACGCAGATGCTTCCACGTCCTTCAAAGTCAAATGCCTAGAAGATGGAGATAATAAAAGACTGAAGTATATGAAAGAAAAATCAGTAGCAGTAGATACCGAAGTAGATATCTAATAAACAGCTGGAATATATAACATTGATAAATTTTTCTTGTCAATATTCAAGCCCCACATGGAATACATGGCCAAAAAGGTCATTTACCCTGACCACACCTTTCTAACCTCAAACCCAGTCACGCGAAATGTTTCCAAGAAATTCAAATTCATGCTCATGCATCCAACACCCTTGGATTAGAGTTTCTATATGCTCTTGCATTTATTCTCATTTTCAAACAGGACAAAGATAATGATTATAAGAAATAAAACGCTTACCTCTCGTTTCGACGTATCTGCCAATATTCTTATATCAGGCAACTTCCTGGTCACATTGAAAAACTGCATTTCAGAAGCATAAAACCGACCATAAGGTGCAAAAATCGAACACAACTCATCGCCATTGCATCAATTTAACAAATTTTAATATAATTTATTTGATCTAGGCGATCCACCACGCAACAAACTCCACTGTCATCGAAGAAAGAAACAGCAGTTTGTCTCTGCAGCAGTCACAGCAATTTTTATCAGAGGTCACGGCGACGACGACTTGACAGGGGTACCAGTCAAAGGAAATAAAAACGAAGAAAGCACCAGAACTACTCGGCGAATACTCGCTCAAGTAGAGATGGGGCAGACATATCGATACTCAACAAGGGACACGAAGCAAAGATGGATACTTTCTCTGCAGTTTTCAAAGGGCGCCATCTAGCCACCAAGAAGTGAGGGACTAGCCAGAAGATAGAAAATATTGTAGCGTAAAGTATAAGATACCTTTTGTTTATTAATGTTACATATTAGAATAATTGACAGTACGATATTTCATGGAACTAACATCGGTAAATTGTGTACAGATAAACAATTTTTTAATATAAACATGGTCAGCAAGCATAAATACGTCGATGATTAAGAGACTATAAAAAGTCAGCCGATTTTTGTATAAGTCAACAAGTATTACTGAGTCTAATAAACTGCTATAATTAAAGACATAAAATGCAGGGAGTAAATATTAGTCTCGTACACAGGACCGCATTTAAATAATATAATGTTAGATGGACAAAATAATTTAATAAGATATAATTAATGTTTTTTTGCAACATGGGTAATATAGTTAAATTTAATATGGGAAAACAAGCCCATCTGTATACATAAATAAGTTCCATGTAAATATAGTCGGGTAATATTAAAAACAGGATCGATTTATTTGAATTAAGTAATGTAAATAATTATAGAAATAAGTGCTATAAACTATCTCCCTAGCAAATCTAGAATTAAAATTGTTTATAATTAGAAAGCAAAGTTCAACTAGCGGGGGATGGACGCATTCCCTGTTAGCTGTAACTATAGCAATTATGCAAACAAGCGTTGATTGTCGAATAGGCTCCTATTTGACAGTCAACGGTAAAGTATAGATATTTGAAATATGCAAAATACTAAGTGGGGAATTATACACTCTACTTGTTCTCTGTTAATCTAGAATTAGAGTTAAGTATAAAATTTCAAAGACAATTTATAAAAATATGTTTCTTTTTTTATTTTATGTACCAAGCACCAGTGGATGTCCATACTAGTCTCTCCAGCAGGCTCTTACTTATGATACCCTCAAACAGTTCAATGGTATGTCAATGCTAAGACATATAGACTGCAGTGGAGGCTAGAGGGAGTTACTAAGGATCAGCCTGGATCCAGAAAGTAACAAGACCACTGATGGATATTTTTTTATGTTCTATAAATTATAATATCACATAGTATTATGCGGCAAGTTTTTTCGAATTGAGGTCTTTCTTTTTTGAGCTATAGCGGTCGCATTAATGTTGGGGACCAACATTTAGAGGGCGGGGGAATGTGTAATCTATTAAAATGCAAAAGCTACTAAACAAATATCACCCTGTCGCAAGTTTGAACTTGAACTTGAAGATTGTTATATAAACATTAAAGGCAAACTATAAACAACGCGAGCAATCAACGGGAGCGACTTTGAACCTTATGCATGCAATGATCATCACTTTGTTTTATATAAATACGCTACCGAACCCTCAGTTCGGCAGACTCTGGTCTCACCTCCAGCTCCCAAGGTTAGTCACTTGACGACTGCCTTCTGGGTTCTATCCGCTCCTAGAGTTAGTCATACGACTGCTTTAGGTTCAATTCCTTTCCTACCCAACCTGGTACCGGTTAGTTACTTGACGACTGCTAGGACCAGGGGTTGCACAACCTCCATAGTAAAGTCTTGACAAGAAGTTTGTCAGAGTGTTGAGAAAGACAAGTGTCTAAATAGTCAGTTAAAAAGTTTAGTGAAAGCTCTTAGTGCTCTTAAATAAAACCCAGCTCTTAAGAAAAACTATAAATTATAAGACAGTAAACAAAGACCTATGAACAGTACCTCAAATCGAGAAAACATGCGCACCGTAGTAATCGGGTATAATAGAATCTCATTTTCTCTGACCAATAATTGTTGTTAAAGTTTTATCGTTAATACATTGTTATTGTTATAAACTAAACGTGCTTACTTTATCATCTCTTCTTACCCCACGTGACGCGATCCCGGTCTACCTCAGTTACCCCCCCGGCACGCTAAACAAGGCGTGTCCTCACGAGTAGAACATTCAGTGGTAGATTAAAGGAAGCATTGAGACCCCGTCATTGTACTAATCGCGACGAGGCTCTTCTCTGAGAAGTTATTCTTTAAATAAACGCGCTACCCCCTAAAGATACTCGTGACAATATGAAATGGAATTCGGAATCTGAATCAGAATACTTAGAAGACCAAAATCCTGAAGGTCAGTCTGAGTTCTCAGAAGACCAAAATCGTAATGTCACCCTGAGCACTTAGAAGATCAAAATCTCGATGGTCAGTAAGAATTCGTTGAAGCCCAAGTAAACGGAAATGTTTTGTAAGATGGGTTTAGATTGTTTTTTTTTGGATATCCATTTTCTTATCTATATGTACAGGGTGGCTCGAATTCGAGTCTATGTATGGGGAACTCGAAAACCATAGAATTGCGGCAAAATTGCGCATTTAGGTGCCTAAAAATATGGTGTTTAGAAAGTTTTAAAATTACGAGTATTTCCGGAGATATCCGGAACAAACCGAAATATTGAAAAATGTTTTTTTTTTCCTGAGCTTATTTCAAAACGATTTTCAAATTGAATTGCACTTTTGCATTGCCACTTTTTCCGCTCTATCCAATGATGGTATCCAGTTTGGAATCCGACGTTTTGTCTTCAAGGGGTCATCATCAACTTCCTTTTTTAAATACGAACTTTAATTGTTTTCATCGTTTTTCAGATAATATTGGCGTTATTAATATGAATATGTGTTTTTAATTTTTATTTTATTCTTTTTTTTATTTGATTTTTAATTTTTTATTAAAATTGCTTATTTTGCTTTGGAGTAATTTTCAATTGTTTGTTACTTTTGAAATTTTTATATATTCCATAAAAATATTTTAATTTGTTTTTTGTGTTCAGTGTTTTTATTTTAAATAAAACTAAAAAAAATAGTGAAATTAAATAAACAAGTTCGTTTATTTTTTACCCAAAAGCAAAATGAATAATTTAAAGAAAATTTAAAAAGATTAAAAACATATTCATATTAATAAAGCCAATATCATCTCAAAATCGATGAAAAAAATTTTAGTTCGTATTTAAAAAAAGAAAGTTGATGATGACTCCTTGAAGACGAAACGTCGGATTCCAAACTGCATACCACCATTGGATAGAGCGGAAAAAAAATAAGCTCAGAAAAAAATTAAACGATTTTTCAATATTTCGGTTTTTTTTTCCCATATCTCCGGAAATACTCGGAATTTTAAAACTGTCTAAACGGCATATTGCTAGGCACCTAAATGCGCAATTTTGCCTTAATTTAACCGACACTGAATGTTACGATCTTTGAATTCCTCATGCATAGACTCGAATTCGAACCATCACCCTGTACTCCTGTACTTATAATTACTGTAATGTTTTGTTATTGGGTATCTAATTCAGGTTCTAGGTACGAGTTTCCAGACCAGAGAGCAATGAGTTATAGACAAGGAAAAAAGCGCTTATGAATACAAGCTCTTATTAGAAATGTCGTTACAATCGTTATTTCAGGACAGACAGTTCCATGTGGGACTTTGATGGTATAACCATCTGTTGTTTGAGGACCAAAAAAAGACTCAAACAACATAAAAAAAACGCGCAGTGAATCGGGGAGAGCATTCCGTATCCAGCGACGAGCGTTCTAAAAGCATGAATTTTATCGAGTATTTTTTTTGTTAAGGTAAAATATAAAAGCATTTACCTAACTGATTCTTTTCGGATTTCATTTTGCCGGTGTTGCCATTTACGTAAATTCAATTTAATTTTATTCTTTTTCAGACGAAAAGTGGTACAATGTTTTCTCGATGATAAGAAATGCTCAAAAACTATGGGAACCTAATACTAACTCGGACTTTCAACGATTGAAAAGCATACAGGGTATCCGAGTCTTCAACACAGTTATCGTGATATTTTATCACACTGTACTCAGCCTCTTTCAACTTTATATTGATAAAGTTGATCAATTGGAAAAAGTAAGTTTGGTTGTGTAAATCTTTGATATCTTAATTTGTTTTAACTATACAAGGTATTCCACAAAAACGGAACTTAGTCCCCCTATTTGATGTCGGTTCAGCCCTAGAATATTCTCTTTCGATGGCATTGTAGAAGTATAATAATTTATTTCCATATTTTGTTTAAACGATTATTGATCTATTTAACATCTCGAAGGGAAATTGCAGGCAGTGTATTTGTATTCTACAAATATCATATATACATTTTTAATGTGTACCTAAATTGGTAATGTAGAAAATAGTATCAATAATTATAAAAACCTGTCCAAAGTGACGAATTTATTTTTTAAGACTCCATAAAAAAAATTCGGCATGAACAAAAGATTTCTGGTAAATTATTGCAAAAGTAAAAAAAAATCACTTTGGAAGTAAGTACATAATTGAATAATTTTACCGTAAAAATTATGATGTTCCATCAATAAAAAATAATCGTTATCACACCTATAAAGTAAAGAATTTTAAAAAATGTTGAGGTACCATTAAATGTGTATTTTTAGCTATTATATCAGCGGAACGAGAAATTCTGTAAAATTAAGATTTTTCTTCTAAATGAAATTGAAATCTATGTATCAAGAAGAAACTGAAAGAGCATTTCAGTTTTTGGTAGTAAAATCAACTCAAAAACATTTTTTTTGCAATTAAACCATCCTGTGTAATATTGTTTAATTTGCAGAATTTCGAAAACCCTTTCGTCTTTTATCTGATGTTTCTTGGAGCATTCTCTGTACAAATTTTTTTCATGATATCGACGTTGCTGCTGACCAACCAGATTTACAACTTATATCAGAAACATGGCGAATTCACATTACATGATTGCTATCTATTGATGATAAACAGGATATTTAGGTAAGATTAGACGAATTTTAGCGCTTACCTCTTACCTAGTACCAATCGAAATGTTTGTGTTCCGTTAAGGAAAGCTTGCAACACCGCATTTGCTTACCGGATTAAGAGGATATGATTCGACGGAGAATGGTCAGAATGTTTTGGCACCAACTTTTATCCCAATTTTTTGAATATTGAGTAAAAATTATTTTAATTTTTGTCCGATACCTTGTATTTTTAAGCTCATTTTTTATTTGTTTTGTTTTACAACATGAATGAGCTTCAAGAGCGAATAATGTGCTGTTTGTATTGGGGAAAGTAGTCAAATATCGACCGCAGTCAAATATCGACCTCTAAACCCAAGACCAAAATAAGGCATGTATTGCGCGAGCACACAGGCGCCACCTAACGTTTAAACAGCTCACTTCGCCGCAAAGTCAATCGGCCATTTATTCAGCAGGTGTTGGTCGGAACGCATGTGTCAATTTCGTTTCGTCTATTTTCGTATTAAATTTAAGGAGTTTAATCAAGGTAAGATTTTTTGCTTTATACATGTTTAACTTTTGTTATACAGTTTAATTACGCATATAGTAACTTTCGTTTCATGAGAAAATTACCGTTGTTTCCTAACCTAGTTTCTTGATAGTAAGCAAATCTCGGGTGGCTAATATCGACCAGAGTGATCGATATTCCCCTACTGTGGTCGATAGTGTACTATGGTATTTTTCTGATTTTCAGATGCCCCGGACGAAATATGGTCGTAAAAGTGCACGTTCTGCATGGTCCGAAGATGATATGCGGCGTGCCATTAAGTCTATCAACGAACAAACTGTTGGAATAATACAGTCGGCAAGGATGTTTGGAGTGCCTTATGAAACCCTGCAGGACCGTTTGAAAGGGCGATTTTCTGCAAGCTGGGAAGAAAGTCGGTGTTTAGTGTCGAGCAAGAGTCGGAGTTAGCCAGACATATTATTAGCCTTTCTAAGGTGTTTTTTGAATTAACCGCAAGATCAATCAGGGAGCAGGCTTATGAATTTGCAGAAGCAAACCACCATAAACATACATTTAACAAGCAAAAAAGAGTATGTGGGAAAGACTGGCTCTAGGTATTCTTTCATCCGGAATCCACCTTTAAGCTTTCGTAAACCTGAAGCTTCGGTGACCATATTCTTCGATAATTTATAGAAGCTGTACAGCCAGCACAAATTTGAAGCCCATCGTGTTTTCAACGTTGATAAGATGGGTGTTAGTAATATCCACCTGGATTGTTGCGAAAAAGGACAGAAGCAAGTGGGCGCACTTACAAGTGGGAGGAGGGCAGTTAGTGATTGTAGTTTGTGCAATGAGCGCTGTTTGCTACTATGTCCCGCCAATGTGCATTTTCAAAAGAGAAAGAATGAAAGAAGCACTGGAAACAAATGGATCAACGGACACTACCTGACGTTCGAAGTTAGGTTGGATCACAGAAGATCTTTTTAGTGACTGGGTTAAGGATTTTGCTAGATTTACTAAACTTAGTAAAGACGATCCCCTCTTGTTGGTGATGGACAATAACTGTTCCCACTTCAGCTTGGTTACTTACAATTTCGGCAGGCATCAATGTTGTCTCAACTCTCCCACATATGTCCCACAGGCTTTCAGCCCCTCGAAATTTGCTTTTTCGCCCCGCTAAAAAATGCCTACAACTAAGAATGTGATATGTACGTAAAATCCAAGGAACACGAGAAGATCTTGCAATAACAAATTCTCACTCAAGAGAAAATGGGAACGAACACGTTCCCCTATTGCTAGACCGTCTACTTCTCGGCTTGCGGCTCCTAAATTTAATTCTAAACGTAGATTTTCTTCATCGACGGAATCAACTAACTCAAGTTCAGATCTAGAAGAAGTTTTGGAAAAAGAACTGACTGATAATGAAGATAAGACTCTGCAACCCAAAAAGGGAAACACAAGTTTTGCTAGCCTCGAACCATTGCTGGTAATAAAACCACTCAAAGAAGAGCTAGATAAAAAGGAAACAAGGCAGCAAGTAAAAAAAAACAAGTAAAGAATTTAGCGGTGTATTGATCAAAAAAAACTGTTGAAGAAGAAAAATAAGTGTCCTATATGTCAACATTTTGGCACTACCAACGAATTATGGTGGTTTTCCTCTGTATCTTCTTCTTTAATATAAAAATGTTTTATACTACATTCGTCGCTAAGTTTAGTTAGTTGAAGAAGTAATGAGTGCCTTACAAGCATTCAACTAGTTACTATCTTCCGAGTCGCAGCTCTTGTTGGTCGTTGGCTCCAAAAACATCTACCCTCGTCGGAACTCTGTTTGAAGCCAGTATATCAAGCCATTTTCTCATTTTGGTTGCGCGGATATTTTGAAAATATCTGGTGTACTCTGTGTTCCCCTTTTCCACGTTCGGATAAGAGACTCTTTTAAGCATTTTATACGCATTTTCTCAAGACAGAAACGCTGTAGCGTCTCTCCTGTTGCTGACTGAAGAAGGTAAAATGGCGGTTGGAAAATAGTAAGAACGAAGTAAGACAGATCTATTTCTGTACTGAAAATTCGAATCAAATGTTCGAAGTCTTTTATCCCTGGTGAAGTTAAGTTGCGAGAATTGCAGGAGAATCAAAGAAACAATGTATTGAGTGTGAAATTTGAAGCAGTTAGTTTAAGTAAAAGAAAGTTTAATTAATTTCTGTAAAGAAAGGAGTTTGTGTTAAATTAAATAATCTCACACAGTCCGCCAATTAAAGTGGTTAATTATAAAATTAATTACCACCCTCTTCCTTTGTGGTCATAGATGATTTAAAAATTAATTGTTTATACCGAGAAGAAACCAAATAGCACTTTTCTTGTTTTGCACCGGTCAACTTCTTTTAGCGCATTCAGCACACTTTCTCCTGGATAATGAATAAGACTGAGCCGTCACACTGGACTATGAGTCGTGCAATGTTGCCAAGAAGCCTAAGAAATCCAAAATATTATCAAACTACACTAAATTAACGGTGTAGCTGGAAATTTTCTTTGTTGAGTGTCAAATAACATTTCACCTGGAGAAATTGTCGTATTACCCGTGACCTCGTGTCTGAGGGCTAAACATGGAGGATCCACGCCAAACTTGGAGAAGTGGCAACCCCAATTTTGAATCAATAAATGACTTTTTTCTTGAGATTAATTAGTACCAAACCGGTGTCTGTTCTTTAAAATATGTTTTGTTTATTTGGTGCCCCTATCGAAAATTTTGTTTTCATCTAATCGAAGCCCATAGGTCTACCAACAAATGCCGATATTTACTTGGCCCCCTTGAAACTCTGTTTTTTTTCTGTACCAAATATGAGACGTATAGTTCCAATACTTATTATCATATTATCAGATGTTATGCCACAGATTAAAAATATTAAGATTGACCAATTGAGCCAGAAATCCTACAGTCAGAGAGAGAGGGCAAATATATTTTCTCTTTAAATGTTTCGACACCCAGAGACTACTTTGCTTTACGTGCTGCATATATTTTATTATTAAGGATCCTAATGAGTCCTACCGCCATACGAGTTCTGGGCTGCGCGCGCATCACAATGTTTATGTTTACATTTGTATTTTTGTTCACCTCATGCAATGCTCTCCGCTCGCTTCGCTCGCTCCGGGGCGCAACCAAACGAAACTAACCCAAGGCAAGCCCAAAATCAGGAAAAAAACGCTTTACAAACATAACCTTAAAAAAACATGTCTTGCCACTGGAATCGAACCCAGGCATCTAACGCAGCATCTAACCACTAAGCTACGGGGCCCACTGAAGCAAACTTTCTGGACCATAAAGACATCTATTTGTCGGAAATAGGTTTATGATGTTCGAGCAAGCCTAGGACTCGTCAGGCGGTATGAGTCGTTAGGATCCTTAAGAATAGAATACATGTGCACGGTGCACGTGCTACCACGAGCGTTTAACAAGTAAGGAAGGAGGTTGGACTTATTTGATGTGCATTATATATTTCGTATCAAAACTTTTTTTATAAATTCGGTGCATCAAAGCCAACAGCTTATAATTAAATTAGTAACCCTAATAATGCTAACATATCCTGAGATACTGGGCATGCTCCGCTGCACGTGCGGTCTCGTGTGTGGCGCAGCAAAACCAGCAACATTTCTGGTATTTGTGCGCTTAACAAGTAAACAGCAAGCGCTGTGTTAATACTTTGTATACAACTTATGGAAAGTCTAAGTATTTTGTACTTCTTTATTTAAATGTAATTTTAAAGGACTTTACTTTGCCTGCGGTGAGGAATGTTTCCTGTACACAGCTGGGAATATTTGAGAGATTACTAACTAAACTCAAATTATGACGTTATTGGCGCTTTTTAAAGGGGAGTTGCGCTTTTTAGTATCCTATTTGCAATGCCGATGACATACCAAGTTAATTATGTTTTTAGGTTTTTGCCAACATTACTACTGGTCTTGAATCTTACACGGATTGGCTTGTACGACAACTCTCCACATACAGTAAAAACGAGGAACGCGTGTATACCAATTTGCCAACAGTACTGGTGGTTTACTCTTCTGCAAATTAATTTTCTACTGCCATTTCATAAAGTTGTAAGTACGTATAATTGAAATTTGTTAGATAATAAACAATGGATACCGAAATTATTATATTAAGGTTAAAGTAGTAAAGCCGAATCTTTATACTTGTTTTATGCTCAGATTTTCTATTTCATGTTCAGATTTTATAATAAGCAATTTTTCTTATAAAATATGAATCTCTTACATTCTTAAATATATAAAATAAAAATCTAATAAGAAATATTACGATCACTTCACAAATCGAATTACACCTATTTTAAATTACTTCCTATTTGAATTTATTTAAAATAGTCCAAAGGTATAATAAAAATAAGGCCCCGACCGCGACACCTGGTTTTTCATTATTTTTGGCTTATTTCAGGAAACAGTTTTCTAGACATCTTAGAAGCTATGATAGCCAAAACTCGAAATTAAATATTCAATATATTCATGATATGACATAATATTGTTACGTTTTTCCCGTGGGTTCTTAACAGAATTACAACTTTGCTATTTTCAACTAATACTCTCTTTATTCACTACCACTGTATACAATTTAACTCACTAAACTAGTCTTATAACTTTACCACTAATATCTATTCAACACTCAATGATTAACTGAACTGAACTGACTATCCGACTTAGGTCTGCTTATATATAATCTCAAATCTATCACGAATATTCGGGAAGTATTCCGATGCCACTCTATATGATCTCGACGAGGCCATCGAGATAATTCCAGCTATCCCGAAACTTCGCGGCTGGCCGGGCGATGATTCACACAGACAGAGAAGCGAGGGGCACGGCGGGGCGGCTAGTTCTATAGGGTAGCACAAAAACGTTCGGATGGTTGTTAGTCGTGACATTGCCTCCCTCTTAAACCTGATCGTCCCGATCAGATACTGCATGTCCGTGGTATGCTTTCAGTCTGTCGAGGTGAACAACTTTCAGTTTGCTTCTGGGACTACGCTGAATTCTATACACAACGTCATTAATTCTTTTGATGACTGTATAGGGTCCTTCCCATACTGGCGTTATCTTGGGAGATCTTCCTTTCTTCCTTTGCGGATTATATAACCAGACTTTATCGTTCATCTGAAATCCCATAGAATTAGCTTTGAGATCATATCGTGTTTTCATTCGGTCACTGGCTTTCTCCGTGTTTTCTCTGGCTAATTCATGGATGTATAGTAACTTTTCCTTAAGGGAGTCCGCGTAGTCTTGAATTTCCATATCCTGGTTGTCTGGCGTTCCGAATAATAGGTCGCAGGGTAAGCGGAGTTCTCTTCCAAATAAAACCATGGCTGGTGTTAGTCCTGTCGTGTCATGGACTGCTGATCGATAGGCCATTAAAAATAGTGGTATGTGTTGGTCCCAATCCTTCTGATGTTCATCTACGACCTTTGACAAATGTTCTTCAATGGTCTTGTTAAACCTTTCAACCATGCCGTCTGATTGTGGATGTAGGGCGGTAGTCCGTGTTTTATGGATGTTGAGTAAATCACAGACTTTCTGGAAAACCTTGGATTCGAAGTTGCGTCCTTGATCTGAGTGCAGCTCTAACGGAACACCAAATCTGCTGAATAGGTTATTCACAAGGACCTCTGCTATGGTAATAGCTTCTTGATTGGGGATTGCAAAGACTTCAGGCCATTTACTGAAGTAGTCAATTGGCACTAAAATGTACTTGTTACCATTATTTGTTTCTGGAAAAGGGCCAGCTACGTCAATGGCGATACGTTCAAACGGTAGGCCCACATTATACTGTTTCATTTTGCCCCTAGATCTTGTTTTGGGTCCTTGGCTTGCGGCACAGGTTGAGCACTGCCGACACCACTATTTCACATCTTGGCAGTAGTTGACCCAGTAAAATCTGTCGCGAATCTTGTCAATCGTTTTGTTCACTCCGAGATGAGCACCAGACTTTCCATTATGAACTTCTTCCAGAACTTCCGATATCTTCCTCCTTGGTACCACTAACTGTGTCTTCACTACTTTTCCATCGGCGCTTTCCCAGGCTCGTTTAAGAAGTCCATTTTCCACCACCAGAGAGTCCCACTGAGCCCACAGAGTTTTAAAAGCAAGTCCTTTAGTTGATATCTCGCTCGAGCTTGGTCTTGGTTGATGTTCTTCTTTAGCTGTTAGCAATAGTGCTATTTCACTATCTTCAAGCTGATCCTTTTTAAGTTGCTGTGTGGTCCACTGCTGATCAACCTCAAATTTCGTTTGCCTAATTCGAGTAATTCCTTCTCGTTGATCTACTCTTTGGCAATGCTTACAATTATCCGCGCATGGTCTTCTGGATAAAGCATCTGCATTATTATGCAATCTCCCTGCTCTGTGCTTAACCTTAAAATTATATTGTTGTAACTTTTCAAGCCACCTGGCTACCTGTCCTTCAGGTTGTTTCATATCCAAAAGCCATTTAAGTGCTGCATGATCAGTCCTTATCAGAAATTCTTGCCCATATAGATATTGATGGAAATGCTCAACAGACCGTACTATTGCCAAAAGCTCTTTTCGGGTTACACAGTAGTTACGTTCAGGTTTCGAAAGTGTTCGACTGTAGTATTCGATAACTCGCTCTTCCCCTGCTTGTACTTGCGATAAACCTGCTCCGATGCCGGTGTTACTTGCATCTGTGTCCAATACAAATTTACCCTTTTGTTCCGGATATCCCAATATTGGACTAGAACATAGAGCCGCTTTTAATTTCCTGAACGCAGAATCGCAGTTATGATCCCAGTTATAATTAGCTCGTTCTTCAGTGAGCTTATGTAGAGGTGCCGCTATATTTGCAAATCCTTCAACAACTCTTCTATAGCAAGTACATAGTCCAAGGAAGCTCCGCAGTTCATGTTTGTCGCGAGGACGAGGCCAGTCCTTGATTGCTGTAATATTCCGTTGGTCGGTTTGGATTCCTTCTGATGACACAACATGCCCGAGAAATTCAAATTTTTGTTGAAAAAGAAAACATTTCTTTGGATTCAGTAAGAGCTGAGCATTCTTGATTCTAGTAAAAACTTCATGCAAGTTTTGTAGGTGCTCTTCGAAAGTTTTTCCCATTACCATTATATCATCAAGATAGACCAGGCATGCCTTCCAAGTGAGGCCTCGTAGAACAACTTCCATAAGACGCTCAAAAGTAGCGGGGGCATTGCATAGTCCGAATGGCATAACTCTAAACTGATATAAACCACTTCCGGTAGAAAATGCGGTCTTTTCCTTATCTTGTTCGTCGATGCCTACTTGCCAGAAGCCGCTCTTTAAATCGAGTGTTGAGAACCAATGAGAACCTGCTAATGTCGTCAACGTGTCATCAATCCTGGGAAGTGGATAGCTGTCTTTCTTGGTGACGTCATTGAGCTTTCTATAGTCCACGCAGAATCTGGTAGTCCCATCTTTTTTGGTGACTAAGACAACAGGAGACGACCATGGGCTCGATGATTCCTCAATAATTCCATCGTCAAGCTTCTTGTTGACTAATGTGGTAACCTCTTGCTGCTTCGTCACTGGTAGCCTCCGAGGATGCTGTCATATAGGGTGAGCACTTCCAGTGTCGATTTTATGTTTTATGATGTTGGTTCTTCCAGTATTGCCATTTTTCCTTTCAAAGGCTGTGCTATGCTCTTTGATAAATTGTGTAGCTCTCTTCAGTTCTTCGGAAGACAGATGTTGCCATGACTTATGGAAATGTTCTAGGACTTCCTTAGGTGATGTTGAGGGTGTTACTTCTGACTGCGTTTCGCAACTGGTTACCCATTGCACCGGCTCGCAAGTGGCTATTTCATCTCCTTTATTGATTTTGATGGAATTGGATGAAATATTTGCTATCCTTATCGGTATTTCGCCGTCGGTTTTGACTAGTGCTTTGCCTACGAGGTGTTTGCAAGGCAAATCGTGGTGTTGTATAAGTCCGATGCAGCCTCCAAAATCCTTCTCCAATTTCCCAAAAATTATCTGCTCGGTATTTCCGCTTATTCTGACAGTACATGCCGCCACTACTTTAGTCGGTGTGCCATCGTCTGTTTTGTTAAGGATGAACTCTTCGGTGCCAAACTTCAGAAGATTAAGCTTGTTGTCAAAAGAGAATCCATGTTGACCGATGAGATCCATCCCCAAAATAAATTCGTCTTCGATGTCGGCGACTAACACTGTGTGGTGTAATTTAATTCGTCCCAGTGGAAGTTCGATATCCATTTCCCCAAGTACTTCAGATGTCTCACCGGTAACTGTACGTAAAACTACATTCTTTGATATGGGTAGAACTTCTACTCTATTTACTCTGTTGGACCTTATCAGAGATACCGCCGCACCAGTGTCAACAGTAATTGTTATGGCTCTTCCGTTGATCTTTCCTGTAATTGTTAGACTGTCGGCGGCTTTTCCTAGGCTTTTTATGGAGACGATCCTGGGGGCTTTATCTTCTTTAGCCAACACCCGCCCCGCAATGTTGACTAATTGAAGTTTTCCTGATTTGACTTGGGGGCCCTAGCGTCTCTGGATGGAGATCTAGACCGTAGTTGTACTCGGCAGTCTCTTTTGAAATGCCCAGTCCTGCCACATCTATAACACTGATTTGGTGTATTTCGGTTACGTGGCCTATCTTCTATGGGCTCCCGGAATCTCCCTATGGCCTGAAGCACTTCCGTTAATTTCTTCAAAATTTCGCCCATCTCAGTTAATTCACAGCTGTTTGTCGGCTTTTCTTCCTGGATGGATACGGCCCTGACTTTTGGCTTGGAGATGTTACAGGCCGCCTCTATTTCTAGGGCTCGACCCAAAGCTTCACTACTGTTATCAAATTTGGCTAGGCGTAGCATTTTCTGAGTTTCTGGATCTCTGATACTATCCATGAAATATTGGGCAGCAAGTTCCTCTTGAAATTCCTCTGTCGCTCCCGTGTAGGCCAATTCAATGAGACGTCTAATGTCTGCCTCAAACTCTTGCAGGTTTTCACCAGGCTTCTGATGTCGGGACTTAACTTGTGCCTGATACAGTTGTCTTCTATGTTGGTCTCCAAATCGTCTCTCTAAGGCAGCTGCAAGTATGTCATATTTCCCCTGCTAGCTGATGGGAATAGTCTGTAATAGTTCCAGGGCAGATCCACGAAGCGCAACCACTAGTGATGTAGCCATTTCTTCGTTATTCCAACCGTTGGCAACAGCAGCGGCTTCAAAATTGCCTTCTGTACATTGGCCACGATGTTTGACCGTCATACGTTGGAGGTTTGATGTTTTGTCCTGAGGCGAATGCCCTCTCGGTGGGTCCTTGACGTTTTAGTCTGGTAACTTCTGCTTGTAGATTCTTCATTTCTTTCTGTACGTCTCCTACTTCTTTTTGAACATTTCCAACTTCTTTTTCAAATTTCTCATTTTGTCCGTCCAATATTTTTTGTAATTCTCCTTGCTCGCCTACAATTACATCCAGCATCCATTTCTGAAGCTGGTCTTGTAAAATTTTCTGAAGCCGGTCCTGTTCTACTTGTCTTTTGTCTTCTTGGTCTTGCAAAATTTTCTGAAGTCGGTCCTGTTCTGCTTGCCTTTCTTCCCGCTCCGCTTGCCTCTCAGCGTTAAGATTTTCCATGAAATCTCCATAACATAGAATGCTATAAAATGTTCTGAGAATCCACCAGTCAAAACGGTCTCGTTGACGTACTTGTAACCTCTTCTCTCCTCGAAGAATTCTTCAAAAGCCGGTCCCTTCACAATCCAACTTCTGACACCAAATGTTACGTTTTTCACGTGGGTCTTGAACGAAATTACAAATTTACTATTTTCAACTAATAGTCTCTTTATTATCTACCACTGTATACAATTGAACTCACTAAACTAGTCTTATAACTTTCCAACTAATATCTCTTTATAATTTAACACTCAGTGATTAACTAACTAACTTTCGGCTTAGGTCGGCTCCTTATATATAATCTCAAATCTATCACGAATATTCGGGAAGTATTCCGAGGCCACTCTATATGACTCGATCGAGATAATTCCAGCGTTCCTGAATCTTCGCGGGCGATGACCCATACAGACAGAGAAGCGGTATGCCGCAAGGCCAGTTCTATAGGGTAGCACAAAAACGTTCGGATGGTTGTTAGTCGTGACAGTATGAATCGCACAAAGACACAAATAAAACAAAATTCTAATAGACTTATGACCTAATAAAAAGTACAAACAAGGTCAGAAGACGCAAATATTCGCAGAAAACTAAGCTCTCCTCAATATTCCTGCCCCTAGATTACACAGAAAATTAAAGCTTGCTGTCGTCATATTTCCGCCACCATATTAGTCCAATAAGTGTCCATTAATGTATATAATATATTTTATGCTAAAATGCTTCATTTTTATTTTAGTGCACACCAGGCTTATGGTACCTCTCTGTCGATACGTTTTTCTACATAGTTACCTTGGCCATTTTGTATATTGTGCTTAAGTATAAATGGAACGTTTGTAAACTCGTAGGCCACATGATTTTAATTTTGATAATATACTTTGGAACACAAATCTATGGTAACAGCTATAACTTCATATTACAACCATATCCTGAGTAAGTATTTATATTTGCTGGTACAAGTAACAGGAATTAATAAATATTAGATAAACTGAAAATGAAAATTTACCAGGGGAATAACCGTTTCAGCT
>MU182795.1:15475-55211 GCA_016904865.1 Pissodes strobi | reverse complement strand
TACCGGACTTTATTGAGCACTTTATCGCTCGGTGCATGGGACCTGAGGTCCTCTGACTTTAAGGACACGCAGTCGTCGTCCTGGTCCATTTTATTAACAATAACGGCCGGGGGTCCGTCCCCGGAAACTGAAAAAATACAATGAGAGAGCTCTAAGCGGCCTTTACTAATTACTAAAATCGTAAGAAGCAAGCCAATCAATAAATGATTGTATCCGTTAATCGCGGAAGAAAAGTCGCAGTGCGCTTCCTGGGCACACCAGCCAGTCCTATCCGGTACGATACCAAGATAGAAGTCCCTCGATGCTTCGTGTTGTTACTGGAGCACAAACATAGACATCGTGGTCTATAGTGATGCAGTCATGGAATTCTTGTTCACTGATTTCAAAATAGAGCTGTCTGTTGTAGTTTACAACAAGTTTGTTGTTAGGTACATCTAAAAATCCAGTATCCCTTTGGCGTGATCTTTAGAGGAATGGATGTTGCTTTTATGATTAGGAAGTCGTCAACTTCTGCTATGAGGAAGTACCCAAACACATGGATAACTGTTTTGGTGTGATGGACTCTCGCCGTTATGAGTGGAAATGTCACAATTTGTAAGTTTGGCGGTAACTTTCTGGATACCTCGGTAATTGTTTGCTCAATCTCGACTGGTAATATCAGCTCCAACAGGTGGCTTCGGTGATAGTGCACATCTAGCAATCGCTGATGATATTCCATTATATTATCAATATAATTGGATACCATTTGATAACTGCTTAGAAGGTGAATATTTAGTAGGTTTCTATCTACTGCTTGATACCAATGGCTCATTTCTCTTATTGCCTCGGTTGTCTCGCTTATCTTTTCCTGGAATCGTCTGAGTTGGTTGTTGATTCTTGTCTCTGTGTTGTTGAACTTAGTTAGCACGTGGAGTATAAACTTTGTTTGATGGCTGGATGCCTTAATTAGCTCTTTTTGATTCTGTTCCAACTTGTCTATATCCAGGTAGCCTTCATCGTTTGCGCCGAAGAGGGAGGTGAGCAACTTCCCAACTATGACTCGCTGCTGCCTCTTGGAGCTTATGTCTTCCATTCCTTTGTCCATCCATTCTATTCGGCTTTGCTTTTCTCGTAGCTGGTGAATTAGCGAAGAACATTGTGTGTTTGCAGCTAATTCCTTGGCACTCTCACAAAAGCAATTCTGAGTCGTCAATGCAAAGCGAGCTGTCAAATCATCAATCGGAAAATGTGTCAAATGTATCCGCTATAAAGCAGAAACTACAGACAATTAATGGGAAACCTTCCCTCTGCCAGAATAACCCACTCTCACCCATTTGTACATTCCGGTGTGGATCACGCCGGTCCAGTTCAAATTAAGACCACTAAAGGGAGAGGTTATAAGGCATACAAAGGATACATAGCAATATTTGTATGTCTTGCCACCCAAGCAATTCACATAGAAGTGGTCAACGACATGTCAGCAGATACATTTTTGTCAGCTTTTCGACGATTCATTGCAAGATGAGGACAATGTGCACATATCTACAGTGACAATGGCACAAAACTCGTGGGGGCCAGTAAGATTCTTCACAAGGAAGTACAAGATATGATCAAGACCTCCAGCATAGAAGACAAATTAGTAAACATAGGAACACAGTGGCATTTCATACCCCCCGCATCGCCTCACTTTGGAGGCCTATGGGAAGCTGGAGTCAAATCTATGAAGTATCATATGAAGAGGGTGATCGGCGTGACCTGCCTAACATATGAAGAAATGACATGCACCAAATAGAAGCGTGTCTAAATTCTCGGCCACTGTGTACTCTAAGTAACGATCCAAGTGATCCCGTGCTGATATCAGGACATTTTCTGATTGGCAGACCCATGGTAGAGTTTCCAGATCCTATAAATACAACAATTAATTCCAATTTAAATAAAAGATGGAAATTGGTACAGAAAATCAAAGTAGATCTATGGAAAAGATGGTCATCAGACTACTTAAACCAACTACAGCAGAGGTACAAATGGAAGACGCTACACAAAACACCTGGGGTCGGAAAAGTAGTACTAGTGAAAGATCAAGACAAGCAAATGGCCCTTGGCAAGAATAATAGAAGTGCATCCATCTGAAGACAAAGTGGTACGGGTAGTATCTATCCAGAAGCTAGGAGGAAATGTGACTCACTCAACATCCTATACACAAGTTAATACACATACCCACGCAGCCAGAACCGACCAGAGAATATAAAAGAAACAGAAGTACCAACCTATGGAGAACTGTAACCATAGCAATCATTTTCCTTTTAACACTACAAAAGTCCACGGCACAAAAATATACGGTGCATTACCCACCTCCAGGGTTGTATATAGAAAGAAGTAGTTGGTCATGCCAAAATAGACAGAGAAGTGTTCAGGCTAGAAGTGAAATTTGATAAATGGCAACTAGGCAACGATACGAAAAATATAAACGATTCTATACACCAGTTAGATTCCCTTTGTGAGAGTGCCAAGGAATTAGCTGCAAACACACAATGTTCTTCGCTAATTCACCAGCTACGAGAAAAGCAAAGCCGAATAGAACGGATGGACAAAGGAATGGAAGACATAAGCTCCAAGAGCCAGAAGCGAGGTATAGTTGGGAAGTTGCTCACCTCCCTCTTCGGAGTAAACGTTGAAGGCTACTTGGACATAGACAAGTTGGAACAGAATCAAAAAGACCTAATTAAGGCATCCAGCCATCAAACAAAGTTTATGCTCCACGCGCTAACTAAGTACAACAACACAGAGACAAGAATCAACAACCAATTCAGACGATTCCAGGAAAAGATAAGCGAGACAACCGAGGCAATAAGAGAAATGAGCCATTGGTATCAAGCAGTAGATAGAAACCTACTAAATATCCACCTTCTAAGCAGTTATCAAATGGTATCCAATCATATTGATAACATAATGGAATATCATCAGCGATTGCTAGATGTGCTCTATCACCGAAGCCACCTGTTGGAGCTGATATCACCAGTCGAGATTGAGCAAGCAATTGCCGAGGTATCCAGAAAGTTACCGTCAAATTTACAAATTGTGACATTTCCACTCATAACGACGAGAATCCATCATACCAAAACATATGGATATATGGATACATGGATATGTGTTTCGGTACTTTCTTATAACAGAAGTTGACGACTTCCTAATCATAAAAGCAACACCCATTCCTCTAAAGATCACGCCAAAGGCATACTGGATTTTGGATGTACCTAACAACAAACTTGCTATAAACTACAACAGACAGCTCTATTTTGAAATCAGCGAACAAGATTTCCATGACTGCATCACGATAGACCACGATGTCTATGTTTGTGCTCCAGTAACAACACGAAGCATCGAGAATAGTCCGCATTGTGCGATTGATGAAATATATCAACGAACAGAAAACACAACATGCGACACTCAAGAAAACCAGCTGCAATTCCTGATTTGGAAGCAACTTATATTACCCAATGCTTGGTTATTTATCTCACCATCAAAAGCAAAGGTTGCAGTTATCTGCGATGGAATAAGAGATGAAATCACATTAAACTATACAGGAATTATTGAGATTTCCCAAAACTGTTTTGTAAAAACGAGCAAAAAATTAACTCCAAAAAGAAGCGAGGCTATATCAGTGCAAACTCAGAGCTGTTTGACTCAACTACTCCCTTTGAAACCCTTCAGAGGCTAATTATTCTACATGTCTAGAAAATGCCCTACTACAGTCTACATTAAATTAATCTACCAAGAGCTGCCTAGACAACTTGTTTGTCTTGTGTAACTTCGGGGCATTTTTATCTGAAACAAAAAAGAAATGGTTATTAGTTCCTCAGAAATAAGATAGGGTGATGTATGTCACTTGACAGACGCACTTACCCTAGATGCTACATCTTTGGAGTAAGTGCGGCACTAATTTTAATTTTTACAAATGTTGAAATAATTTCTTCTAGTTGTTTCACAGCCTCGTTTTAACTATTATTATCTCACAGTCACACAAAAAAGTTGAAATATCGACTTACAAAAATAAATATATTGATTTCCGATAAATAGTCAGCTAACCCACCTGTTAACATCACACGACTAGGTTAGCTGCTGCTGCTGCTGCTTTACGTGTGGGCTTCGCTGGACGGCAATCACCTAGAAACTAGTTTGAGATAACTCGGACCGCCCAACTAAGGGCATCTGACTTCCGTCATAGTCCACTGTTCCATGCATGTACTGATTTATCTTGTATTTCTTCTTACACTTCTTTGTTCCTTTCTTTCAACTCGTACTACTTCGTATATACTGTAAGAGGAGGGTGTTATTTAACAGATAGCACAACAAAGGATAAGACTCTTCTCTCCCCCGGACAACGGAGGGGCATTTATCACACCCGAAATGTTGTCTCGGATAAAAGAACCCAGGAAACAAATAGATGGGAAAATTTTTGTTCATACAGCAATTAAAGTAAATGTATTTGATTACTTCTATAGTTTAACAGCATTATGCAATAGATAACTATTAATGATTTGAACAATTGTATCATTTAGGTTAGATAGGATTGACATGACAGAAATTGGAGTTGAGACTCCTGCTAAGAGGAGTTCCTGATATAAATCTTTGTCCATTAGAGGACAGCTAAAAAGAATGTGTTCAAGATCCGCAATACCAGTATTACATTCACAATTTGGATAATCTATTAAGCCTATTTTGAACATATGAGATGGGCAGAGACAATGGCCCGTTGTCATCCTAATAATTGTAGTTATATGTCGTCGATCCGTATAAGTTATATTCTTATACCATGTCTGCATGCGAAAAAAAGGTTGATAAGGCTGTACCACCCGCCCTTTGACTGTGTACTTGCTTTCCAGGAGCAGAGCCATCTTTGAGTCATTTCCTTCTTTATTTGAGGTATAAAATCATCCTTATTCAGTTTTATTTGCAATGGCACCTTAAGAATTCTACCAACATTCGCCAATCGATCAGCATATTCATTTCCAATGATACCAGAATGACTGGGAATCCAAGCTATTTTATAATTAAAATCTGCATCATTTGCTTCGATAATTAATTGTTTTGTGTAATATGAAATATGATCTACATTGGGGTGAATTTTATTTTTACAAATCTTTTGTATTGCCGAAAGTGAATCCGAGAAGACGACCGCCTTCTCAATGTTTTTCTCTAAACAAAACGTAAAAGCCCTATTTATTGCTATTATTTCTGCTGTACAAATTTGAGTCTCGTCAGGAAGACGCTGTGAAAAGGAAATATTTTCCTTTGGACAGTGAACCCCAAAACCTACCGTGTTAGTTGTGTCATCCTTAGATGCATCTGTATAAAACCACGTGAACTGAGAAGCTACCTGATTAGCCTTTTCTAAGAATTCCCTGTTCTTAGGAGTACCATCCTTTTCTATATTTAGATTTAAAATGGGAATTTTTCTTATTTGGGTCTGAAAGTTAAACTGAAAACAAGATAATTTATCCTTTATGTACAGATTATTAGTGATATCAGCCAATTGACCATATGCTTCAACTTCAAGTATGGGGTTTCCCTCCTTCTCCAAAACCTATTATTTCCACTCTGAATACATATCCAGATCCGCTCAAGAAATCTTATTACAATATTGTTTTCAAGTACCAAATTTTTTAAAACAAACTTTTTAGACAAAATTTGTCTTCTGAAATCCAGAGACATCTCGCTGGTCTCCGCCAGTAAAGCATTGACTGGGGTGGACCGCATGCAGCCCGTTATTACTCTAAGAGCTTTATGTTGAAGAATATCTAGTTTTTTTATTTGAGTTTTGGCAACTGGTTTTAGTAATTGTGAAGCATAATCCAAATGAGATCTAACTATACCTTTGTAAATATGCAAAAGAGTAAAAGGATCTGCTCCCCACCAAACACGCGTAACAGCTTTCATGACATCAATCCCTTTCTTGGCCTTAATTTGAATTTGACCAATATATGCATTCCATTTTAAATTTTGGTTAATAATGACACCAAGATATTTAGTTTCTTTTACCCATGATACCATTGAATTGCCGATTCTTATGGGGTCTAGATTAATAGAACTTTGCCCCGGTCTAAAAAAAATTGCCTTTGATTTGGAGGGAGATAAAGAGAAACCATGTTCGAACAACCATTCATCTGCTATAGACATTATCTGATGTACCCTCTCCATAAGCTGTGTTCCATTACAACCTGGAATTAGCAGGACCAAATCATCTGCATACTGGATCAAGTTGACCTGTTCAGGAAGAATATCATGCAGTTCCTTAGTATAAATATTAAATAGTAAAGGACTCAGGGGAGATCCCTGAGCCAGTCCCACCGTACATTTTTTTGGTCCATGTATGTTCAAAAGTTTATCTCTTATATAGACATTCCTATTTAATAGCATGTTAAGTATGAAATTGGCAATATATGTAGATATTTTCAAATTTATGAGTTTTCGGTACAAAAGATAAGGATTCACATTATCATATGCTGCAGAGATATCCATAAATATTCCCACACACACATTACCCTCTGAAAATTCCCCTAATATTATGGACGACAATAGAGAAAGACAATCCAAACAGCCCTTACCCAATCTAAAACCAAGCTGTGTTTGAGGGAAGAAACTCCCATTTTCCAACAACCATTCCACCCTATTTTTTATCATAATCTCAGTTATTTTAGAGACGCATGAATTCAGGGCTATAGCCCTATAATTCCTGTGATCCATAGGGTTTTTATCAGATTTTAATATGGGGTGTATGAGCGTGGACTTCCACTGAGTGGGAATATTCTCATCTTCTAGGATTTTATTAATACTATTTAAGAGAATTATTATACCTCTTTCTGGTAAGTTCTTAAGCATAGAATATGAAATCTGATCAAGACCAGTAGCCGAATCTCTTCTACCGTCCAAAGCACTGTGGAGCTCCTCCATGGAAAATACACTAAATGGAGAATCCGGCAGACTCCGCCGAAAATCCGGATCAATTCTACAAGGGTATAGTTTTTCTAGTATTTCCTTCCCCACTCTCCCTGAAGGCAGGGATGAACCCGAGTTAACCGAACCATATCCAGAAAATCCACGAATAACCCTCCAAATCCTTCTCAATGAAGAAAATCGATCCAGTGAAGAACAAAACAATCTAAAACTATCTCTCTTTTTTTTAAGAAAAAATTTTCTAGATTCTGCAATTATCTTTTTTGTATGAAGAAAATTGACCAATGAAAGATTATGTCTTAGCTGATTAATAGCTTGACGTCTCCGAGCAAGCATATTAGAACATTCCTCATCCCACCAGACAACAGGAGGTTTGGAAACTTTTGATTTATTACTTTTAGGGATTGAATTTTCAGCCGCATAATCTATTATTTTTTCAAATTGGCTATATGATACTACATTATTCTCTCTTCCTATTGCAATAAGTATTTTTTTTTACTACTAACATGATAAATCACCATTATTTACTCCATTCCTCAAATGAGAAGTAACATTTCTCACCCTAGGTAAATAATAATATTAAAAAAAACCTAGGTCAATAATGAAACGGAAACGGAAAATGTCAAAATGTCAAACTTGTTAGTTTGACAACTAGTTGTCATTTTGAATTATTTGAAAAATGAGTAGGAAATGATTAATTTCAAAATCTAATCACTTCAAATAATGATAAGGATTGTATCAGTGCTATTAGTAAAAAAATTATCCTACAGTATGACTCACTTTTCATGACTCCCCATAATATTCTTATTAATTATGCGATTTTGTTAAAATTCAGATGGAAAGAAAGTACTTTGTATGTATGGAGCTGTCAGGAGATTATGTTACGATATCTGTCAATTAGACAACTGAACCTCCAGGCTACTTGATATTTCGAACTATTTGAAAAATAAGTAGAAAATGACTAATATAAAAATCAAATCGAATCAAATATGGTAATATATCAGTGTTAGTAGTAAAAAAAATTCTATATATACCTCGGTTGAGAAGACCATTATTAACCTCGCACATTATATCCTTCGGCGCTACGCGTCTCAGGATATAAAAGTGCTCGGTAAATAATGGCTTACTTCTCAACCTAGGTATATAATATACTATATTCTGGTAGGAATCCCAATCGGCCTTTTTAAACTGTCGTTTTGAATTAATCTTGATTTGAGGAAGATTACTACTTTTGAATTTAATGAGAATGGGAAAGTGGTCACTATTGCCACAGTCTTGTATTACTTCCCTTGTAAATTTGTTATTGATAAATGAATTGCATAGAGATATATCTACCACTGATTTATTCATACTAGGATTATTAAGTCGTGTTGAACTTCCATCATTTAATACAGACATATTCATGTCCTCTAGAGACTCATATATAAGCCTACCCCTCTGATTTAAAATTGAACTGCCCCACAATGGATGATTTGCATTCAAATCCCCCAAAATTAGTTTAGGATCCGGTATAGAATTAATCAATCTTTCCCAGCTATTATTACTCAGAGAAATATTTGGCGGAAAATAACAATTAACCAAAGACATATTACAATGCAAAATTTTAATCACTTGTATCTGCATATGTTCATGTAAAAATAATGTATCAATATTTTGTCCAATATTGTCTATGTTATTACGAATCAATAAAGCAATGCCTCCCTTACCATCGGGACGATCATTTCGTAAAATATTATAATTTTTAAAATGTACATTTATATTGGGATTAAGCCATGTTTCATTAAGTGCAACAATATCTAGAGCGTTTTCAGATAACAATATTTGAAGATTCAACCTGTTACACAATAAACTTCTTATGTTCCATTGAAGAATCTTCAAATCCATTAATTATTATATGAATATAATTTCAGATTCCGGGAGAATCCCTTGGACCCCCAGTCACCCCTTTTTTCTCTTTGTTGCTTTCCAGTGTTAATCTTTTTACATAATGTATAAGTATTTTCTTTTGAACTATTGTTAACGGCTGTATAACTTCAACAAGTTCCCGAGCTATCAGTGAAATCCCCTCCACCAGGTCCATACCGTGCGCAGTCACAAACTCACCAGAAAGATCTGGGGTGAATTGTGATGCTCGGGCCATCATTGGTGGGGAGCTGATTCTAGATGAATCTGGGAATAAGCAAGCCTCATGTTCAACCCTATTATATCCAGCAGGTTGCGAGAGAGTGTTTTGTTTTTGTCTTTTAGTGACATTTGTCCTATTTGCAAAAGAAGGCATTTGAGAATATTGAAACACATTTGGATTATTTGTTTCTTGACTCTTAAGAGGTTCCACAGTTCTTCTTGATTGGGAATTGAGGCTCGGGAAATCCCCTTGCCTTCTCACAAATGCAGACTTTTTTATTTTTGGGACCAGTTGGTCTGCTTCATAGAAAGACACAGAGTTAAGTGACATATAATATCTTATTTGTGTTTGCCGAATGTACTCCGGACAGTCCTTATTAGTAGAAGAATGATTAATACTTTCACAATGGTAGCACTTGGGAGCAGACTGACATTTCCCATCATGAACCTCTGAACATAGTTGACATTTAGTTTTACTTCTACACTGAGTCTTGACATGGCCAAAAAGAAGACAATTATAACATTGGGTAACTCTCATAATATAAGGTTCAACAAGAATCTCTAATCCAAAAATCTTAATTGATCGTGGAAATATTTTCCCTTCAAATGTAAAAAGGCAAGTACCAGTTTTAACGTATTCAATAGGAACTTTATTGGGAATTCTGCGATTAAATCTCTTAACCTCTAATATCTTGATTAGACTTTCTGTATATTTATTTATTTCTTCAATGCTAATATCTTTAAATATTCCACGAACAATGCCTTTGCATGACACATAAGCGTTGGGGATAAAAACATCATAATTTCTTTCCTTCAGAATCTCATTATCTAAGAGAGAATTAGCCGCCTCCGGCGATGAAAGTTCTACGGAAATTCTATTCCTTCCCTTACGAAAGGGACCTTTTAGACCTGGTAAATTTAGTTTCAGTAGATCTCTAGCAATCACCATGGGGTGAAGATTCCCTACATTATTAACCTTTTCCTGGTTGTTGTTTTTCGCTTGTATATTTACAATAAATGGGCCAAGGCTATTACTTTTATAAACATTTTTCCTTTTAGGAAGACTTATAGAAGAATTCGCATCTGATTGTGTCATTTCAATATCTAAAGTTCGTTCTATGGGGGGATCCGAAGACCCCCCAGCACTATCCCCCATTTTAGGGACCTATCTAACCTAATTTTCTTCTATGGTATGAACTTATATTAATATATGTTAAGAGGGAAAAGGGAAAATACAAAGGATTTGTTAGTAAGATTTTTTAAAAAATATGCGACTCACGTTCCTTTTGTGGAAAATCTATATCGAAATCACCACGAGGCCACGAGCAGGTTCTAGCACGACTAGGTTAGATTCAGAGGACAGCTCAGGCAGCTGCGACTTTTCTGCACATTACAAGGTTGCCAAATCACCTGGAATCGATCAGCCAATATTGAAGTTAAGAACCTGTGCCATATGCAAGTTATAAAACACCTTTTTGAAAATTTGGGGTGGGTGATGCGGTTGGATTACCCCTATCGAGCAGGTACCCCATTTGCCTCTGCCCCAACTCACCTTATGTCATAATTGAGAATATAATGTTATAGTTGGGAATATGTCATCATAATCGTCGTTCTAATCGAAAATTCGAAATAATCGATTAATAATCAGGAATTTATCACTATCATCAAGCTATACAAGTTAATATAACTAAAATTTAAACTACGAAAATCAAAGCACATATTTTCTGTAGAGGAAACATGAAGTTAATTCACCTATCTTTTAGAATAGCAAATTTGCCAATTATGTCACCATAAAATTTGCCTTAATTTTCACTCAGAGTGACCAACAGCTCTTTTTCAATTGAAAATAATGACAAAGCAGAATGTCTATCTTACAACATTGTATTTCTCAAACAAGTTGTTATTCGTTTTAAACAAGAAAAGTCCTTTTCAGCTTGAATACTTGAAATCGGGATTGTTAGATAATTAACATGACAAGTTTATAAACTTCAGGAAATATCGGGACCAGTCCATCTTTATTTTATCAATTTTAGAGTTCTGGAAATATTAATGTTCTGAAACTGTTCGTCTCGGTAAATAATACAAAGCTAGTTTTTTAGGCGATCTATATAAAAAACGTTTGGATAACTTTTCTCAAGAGCTTTAGGAGGGAATTCGTTAACCTATTATTATTGAGAAGCTTTCAAATGAACGCCTATTACACCTTTTTGCTACCTACTGTATTAGCGGCCTTTTCTTCAATTCCTGTTCATTTTCTATTAACCGGATTCTTAGTACCAGTACCTATGTTCCTAGCTTCCTTCCACCTTTTCTGTGCTCAAATGTAACCTTAGTTATAATGAAATGAGCATAGGCCAAACCGCTTTCCGTTTTAAATTAATAATTCAGATTTCAAATTTAATGGAGCAAATTTAAAGGGATAATTTGTATGTTAATTCAGTGGTTGACCCCAAATATGTTCAGTTATTTGTTGTTTGTTATGACCTAATTACTTAAGAGTTCGCCATATAAATAAAATGTGACATAATAAGAAGAAACTAATTAGCATTATTAACCAGGGCTTCAATCCCTGCTAGAGCTGACTACGCAACCACACACCACAAAAAACAGGAATTTTGAACAGCACTGACAGATTTATAAAATACCAAGGATAAACCAGAGAGAAAACAACTAAATTTTCACTCTGGATATACATCAGTTATGCTTCGATAAATACTGGTATCCAGAGTATCCTAATCATTATAAATTACAGCTAAACTTATAAATTCTTAATGTTAACCAGTAACCTGCAATCTAAGCCTTAATCGATTTTCCGCGGGCCTGTGGTACTCAGAGACATTTTTCACAAGTTGGTCGATACTGTTCACCATTTGGGCTACGTAACTTTCGTGATAGATAATGTTTTACTAATTTTTTCGAGTTCCCGTATGTTTTTGGGCAGAGCAACGATTTACCGAGCGTGGAGACTTTTTCAGACTAATTTTTCGATGCCCCTTTTGGGCATAGTAACGTGCCATATTGCACGTGAGGAATATTTTCTGAATAACACTGATTTTTAGCTTTTTATACCATCTTTCAAGGCTTGTTTCTTGTCTTGCTTCTCGAAAAATCTCGATATTAAATATTAGTTTTTAAAATTTCAATGTCGCCGAAAATTTTTAAAGTGGCAATTAGCGTTTTAACATGTTTTGTAAATTCCAACCTGGGTTTTAGTATCGGCGGGAGTTCCAAATTAGAATAATTAAAATTGGTCATTCCAGTTAACATGATTTTTTTCCGATCTCAGGTCTTTGCTCGCTAAATATTCTTAATATAGTAGATTTCTTTTTAAAGCAAATTTTTGGGTGGACCTGTTTGTGAGGCGTGCAACTAGCGTTTCTCACAAACAATAAACGAGTAATGCTTACTACACTAAAACTGAAACACTAAACTAAAATACACACGATGCTATAAAAACAATGCCTCCTAGAGAGGGAATGGATAAAAACGAATCCAGAAGCCGAGCCAAGTCAGCAAAGCCATCATCGAATCATTGGATTAGAAATTTGAACGTAATCCACCTCGGAAAACGGCAGTAAAGTATTGTTACGTTTTTCCCGTGGGTTCTTAACAAAATTACAACTTAGCTATTTTCAACTAATACTCTCTTTATTCACTACCACTGTATACAATTCAACACTCTATACTACTCTTATAACTTTACCACTAATATCTATTCAACACTCAATGATTAACTCAACTGAACTAACTAACCGACTCCTAACATTGGCCTTAGGTCTGCTTATATATAATCTCCAATCCATCACGAATATTCGGGAAGTATTCCGAGGCCACTCTATATGAACTCGACGAGGCCATCGAGACAATTCCAGCGATCCTGAAACTTCGCGACCGGCCGGGCGATGAGTCATACAGACAGGGAAGCGAGCGGCACGGCGGCGGCTAGTTTTATAGGGTAGCACAAAAACGTTCGGATGGTTGTTAGGCTAGCCGTAACATTGCCTCCCTCTTAATTCTGATCGTCCCGATCAGCTAATTCTGATCGTCCCGATCAGCTACTTCATGTCCGTGATATGCTTTCAACCTGTCGAGGTGGACAACTTTCAGTTTGCTTCTGGGGCTACGCTGAATTCTATACACAACGTCATTAATTCTTTTGACGACCGTATAGGGTCCTTCCCATACTCGTGTTAGCTTGGGAGATCTTCCTGTCTTCCTTTGCGGGTTATAGAACCAGACTTTATCGTTCATCCGAAATCCCCTAGAGTTAGCTTGGAGATCATATCGAGCCTTCGTTCGATCACTGGCGAGACGTTCAAACGGTAGTCCCACATCATTCTGTTTCATCTTCCGACTGGATCTTGTCTGGGATCCTTGACTTGAGGTACAGGTTGAACACTGTCGGCACCATGATTTCACATCCTGGCAGTAGTTGACCCAGTAAAATCGGTCGCGGATCTTCTCAATCATTCTGTTAACTCCGAGATGAGCACCAAACTTTCTATTATGTACTTCGTCCAGAACTTCCGATACCCTCTTCCTTGGTACCACTAACTGCGTCTTCACTACTTTGCCATAGGCGCTTTCCCAGGCTCGTTTAAGGAGTCCATTTTCAACTACCATGGAGTCCCACTGAGCCCACAGAGATTTAAAAGTAGATCCCTTAGTTGAATATCCAGCTTGGTCTTGGTTGACGTTCTTCCTTAGCTTTTAGTAGCAGTGCTATTTCATTATCCTCAAGCTGATCCTTCTTCAGTTGCTCTGTGGTCCACTGCTGATCAACAAACTTGATTCGCCTAATGGGAGTGATTCCTTCTCGTTGGTCAGTTCTTTGGCGATGTTTATAATTATCCTCACATGACCTTCTGGATAAAGCATCTGTATTACTATGCCATCTTCCTTCCTTGTGCTTAGCCTTAAAGTTATATTGTTTCAACTCTTCCTGACTTGGCTTTAAACTGCTGTTGTCTCTGGATGAAGCTGTAGGTCGTAGTTGTACTCGACAGTCTCTCTTAAAATGCCCAATGTTGCCACATATATAGCACTGATTTGAAACATTTCGGTTACGTGGCATATCTTCTAGTGGCTCCCGGAATCTTTGTACTTGACAGTCCCTTTTGAAATGTCCAGTCCTGCCGCATCTATAGCACTGATTTATAGCCTTTTGATTACATGGTCTAACTTCTGTTGGCTCCCGGAATATCCGTACTCGACAGTCCCTTCTGAAATGTCCAGTCTTTCCACACCTATAGCACTGATTTGATGTATTTCGGCTATGTGGCCTATCTTCTATTGGCTCCTGGAATCTTTGTACTCGACAGGCCCTTTTGAAGTGTCCAGTCTTGCCACATCTATAACACTGATTGCGGTTGTATGGCCTAACTTCGAGTGACTCCCTGAATCTCCCCGTGGCCTGAAGAACTTCGGTTAATTTCTACAAAATACCGCCCATTTCAGTTAGTTCACAATTGTTCGCCAAATTTTCTTCCTTGATGGATACTTCCCTGATTGCTGGCTTAGAGATGTTACAGGCCGCCTCGATTTCCAGAGCTCTACCCAAAACTTCACGGCTACTATCAAATTTGGCTAGACGTAACATCTTCTGAGTTTCTGGATCTCTGACACCGTCCACGAAATATTCAGCAACAAGTTCCTCTTGAAATTCTTCTGTTGCTCCCGGATAGGCCAACTGAACGAGACGTCTGACGTGCGCCTCAAACTCTTGCAGGTTTTCACCAGGCTTCTGATGTCGGGACTTAACTTGTGCCTGATACAGTTGTCTTCTATGTTGGTCTCCAAATCGTCTCTCCAGGGCAGCTGCAAGTATGTCATATTTCCCTTGTTGGCTGATGGGAATGGTCTGCAGTAGTTCCAGGGCAGATCCAAGAAGCGCTACCACTAGTGATGTAGCCATTTCTTCATTATTCCAACCGTTGGCAACAGCAGCGGCTTCAAATTGTCTTTTGTACATTGTCCAGGATGTTTGACCGTCGTACGTTGGAGGTTTGATGTTTTGCCCTCTCGGTGGGTGCTTGGTGTTTTAGTCTGGTAAATTCTGCTTGTAGATTCTTCACTTCTTTCTGTACGTCTCCTACTTCTTTTTGTACATTTCCAACTTCTTTTTGAATATTGTTTACTTCTTTCTCATATTTCTCATTTTGTCCGTCCAATATTTTCTGTAATTTTCCTTGCTCGCCTACAATTACATCCAGCATCCATTCCTGAAGTTGGTCCTGCTCTGCTTGTCTTTTCTCTTCCTGATCTTGTAAAATTTTCTGAAGCCGGTCCTGTTCTGCTTGTCTTTTCTCTTCCTGGTCTTGCAAAATTTTCTGAAGCCGGTCCTGTTCTGCTTGCCTTTTATCTTCTTGATCTGGAAAAATTTTCTGCAGCCGGTCCTGTTCTGCTTGTCTTTTACTTTCATCCTCATCCCGATCCGCTTGCCTTCTACGCTCATCCTCTTCCCGATCCGCTTGCTTTTTACGTTCCTCCTCCTCCCGATCCGCTCGCCTCTCAGCATTTAAATTATCCATGAAATCGGCCAACATTTTATTTATTTGCTCCATTTCTGCTGTTTGTTGCCTTGTATTGACCATAGAATGTTATAAAACTTTACCAGAATCCAGCAATCAAACGGTCTCGTTGACGTACTTGTACTTCTTCTTTGAAAAATACTTCACAAGTCCGGTCCCTTCACAATCCGACTTCTGACACCAATTGTTACGTTTTTCCCGTGGGTTCTTAACAAAATTACAACTTTGCTATTTTCAACTAATACTCTCTTTATTCACTACCACTGTATACAATTCAACACTCTATACTACTCTTATAACTTTACCACTAATATCTATTCAACACTCAATGATTAACTGAACTGAACTAACTAACCGACTCCTAACATTGGCCTTAGGTCTGCTTATATATAATCTCCAATCCATCACGAATAGTCGGGAAGTATTCCGAGGCCACTCTATATGATCTCGACGAGGCCATCGAGACAATTCCAGCGATCCTGAAACTTCGCGACCGGCCGGGCGATGAGTCATACAGGGCAGCGAGCGGCACGGCGGCGGCTAGTAGCACAAAAACGTTCGGATGGTTGTTAGGCTAGCCGTAACAATATTGTATAGCTGAAATATTGCAACATTTAGACGCTTCTCTATTACAAAAAGGTATATTCAGGGCGAACTTTGAAATGCAGGTACAATCCGTTTTTTAGGATGATGATTGACCTTTTAAAACATGTAATTTGAATAAAATGAATGATATTTTATCCATTTGCTGTTTCCCTTCAAAATTTTAATGGTGGATGAAATGAATTCTTCAATAGGTAATTATTTTTATGCTTGTAGATTTGTTGGATTATCTTTGACGTTGTTACGTCTTTTGCCTTAGGAGCTATTTGCACAATATTGATTGAATATCCAGGACTAGCTCTCCAAAAAATGTGTATACCTCAAATCAAGCCAGCCGAGAGACACAAATCGAATGGAACCGAGGCAAAAATCTGTTAAATAAATTAAGATTAAATATAAATATGCACATCTCCAGAAATAAATATCAGATGTCAAGCTTGCACCGATTTGTTATTTCCTTATAATATACGTCAAAGCAAAAGTGTTTTAGGTGTTGCAATTTCGAACTCAAACGAATTGAATGCCTAATCAAATCATTTTAAATTAGTAACGGCATAGATTTTAACTTAGTAACAGAAGGCAGTTGGGATAGCCTTATTGTTTTTCTTTATTTTACTATGTGCAATAATAGTGCCTAAGCAAGAATGTTTTCTGTTTTTTTTAAGTTCTTTTGTTACTTCATATATTTTCATATTGACCAAAGTGATCCAACTCATATCGGTTAGTTTGACCACACATATTTTAAATCAAATGTAGTCTGTGCACAATTACACAGAATAAAACAATATATTCGGAATTGAAATATATTATATCGAAATGGCTATGAGTTATTACTTATAGTAAAGGTACGAGCTATTCGAATGGTTCTTCCTTAATCTCCTATAATCTTACATCCTACAAAAGAAATACTATTCAATCACAAAAGTGTTTACATAACATAATCAAAAGCATAGCCTAAAGAAGCTATAGCCGCGACACTCGGCTCGTTTAGTGGGGTACGGAATCAAATTTTCTCCGTGAAGCTCACTGAAGCGAGCACACTACGCAGTTGCCAATCATACGCGCTTACCTGGGCCGGAGTGCAATAAATTTTCATAGGAATTAAAATAGAAAAAGATTCGTCGTTTGGGTAAATAGACTATCGTTATGTGTATATATTGTTTTGTTTGTATGTTATATAAATAAGTTAATGTTTATGTGTTAAAATGGGAAAAGGACGGCAGAGTTGTGCAGCTAGTTCGTTTGTTTATTTAAACTTAAATTTGATCATAATGTATCGGAATCGATTCAAATGACTAAAATAAATTGGAACTAACTGAAAGTAACCGAAAGTTGATTGAACGACAAACCAAAAGTAACTAATAACACCAAAACGGACTAAAACGTATCGGAACAGATTAAAAATGTTAAAGTAAATTAAAACTAACCCAAATTAACCGAATATTGGCAAGTAACCAAAGACATTAAAATTGGTTATAACGTATCGGAACCGGTTTCAATGACTAAAATAAATTAAAACTAACTGAAATTAACCGAAAGTTGATTGAACGAAAGTAAGTTGAAACTAACCGAATTTTGAGGACTTACTAAAATTAATCAAACACATTTAAATTAATTATAAAGTATCGGAACCGGTTCAAATGACTAAAATAAATTGGAATTAAGTGAAAGTTACCGAAAGTTGACTGAATGACTAACCAAAAGTAAGTAAAAGCACCAAAACGGTTTAATACGTATCGGAACAGATTAAAAATGCTAAAGTAAGTTAAAACTAACCCAAATTAGCCAAATTTTGGCGACTAGCCGAAAGTAATCAAAAACATTAAGATTGGTTATAACGTATCGGAACCGGTTCAAATGATTAAAATAAATTAAAACTAATTGAAATTAACCGAAAGTCGATTGAACGACTAACCAAAAGTAACCAAAAGCACCAAAAGGGCTAAAACGTATCGTAACAGATTAAAATTATTAAAGTAAGTTGAAACTAACCCAAATTAACCGAATTTTGGCGACTAACCTAAACTAATTAAAACCATTTAAATTGGTTATAACGTATCGGAACCGATTCAAATTACTAAACTAAATTAAAACTAACTGAAACTAACCGAAAGTCGATTGAACGACTAACAAAAACTAACCAATAGCACCAAAAAGGGCTAAAACGTACCGTAAGAGATTAAAAATATTAAAATAAGTTGAAATTAACCAAAATTAACCGAATTTTGACGACTAACTTGAATTAATTCAATAACTAAAATAAATTGAAACTAATTGAAAGTAACCAAAATTTGATTGAAAGACTAACCAAAACAAACCAAAAGTAACTAAAAGTACCAAAACGGGCTAAAAGGTAGCGGAATAGTTTAAAAATAATATTAAGTAAGTTAAAACTAACCCAGATTAATTCAATTTTGGCGACTATCCTAAACACTAAAGTTGGTAATAACGTATCGGAACCGAAAGTAATCGACACTTGATTGAACGATTCAATTTTGGCGGCTAACCAAAACTAACCAAAAACATTAAAATTGGTTATAATGTATAGGAACCGGGTTCAAATGACTAAAATAAATTAAAACTAAACGAAAGCTGATTGAACTAACCCAAACTAACTAAAAGCATCAAAACGGACTAAAACGTATCGGAATAGGTTACAAAATTTAAAGAGCCCAAAAATAATCCAAAATTAATAATATGGAAACATTCATAAATATATATGAAGGGTACAGGGGAAAAACGATCTAAGCGCCATTTCTATAGGAAACTTTTTCATTATTGATTTCACAGAAAATTTTATTCTTGATAAAAGTTGGTGCTTGGAAAAGAACTAATTTTGACTATGTTAAATTAAGGATAAGTTATACAGGGTACTTAAAAAATACAAAAATGGTGGTTAAAAAAACAAAAACTTTGGAATATCGGAAAAGCTTCTACAGAAAAAATAAAGCTCTTATTAAGATAAAAATAAAAGTCAAATACCATTTTTTTCAAAAGCGATCAGCATCGTTGCTGAAAAAAATAAGGACAAAATTAAGAAAAAGCTGGTTTTTTCAATAATTGACAAGGATTTTCTCCGCAACGGTGCGGTGCACTTTTAGAAAAAATGGTATTTGACTTTTATTTTTATCTTAATACGAGATTTATCTTTTCTGTAGAAGGCTTTCCGATATTCCAAAGTTTTTGATTTTTTAACCATCATTTTTGTATTTATTGAGTACCTTGTATAACGTATCCTTAATTTAGCATTGTCAAAATTAGTTTATTTCCAAACTCCAACTTTTATCAAGAATAAAATTTTCTGTGAAGTCAATAATAAAAAAGTTTCCTATGGAAAAGGCGCTTAGATCGTTTTTCCCCTGTACCCTTCATATGTATACCACTTTTTATAGAAATAACATGTTTTTAATTTTTTTATTAGTCTTACAACCATTTCATCATTTAGCCATGTTGATTTTAGTTTGACAATATTATTGAATTATATTTCAATATAAAAGGTCTCAAAAGAGCGGGACATATTTTCCGATTTTCGAATTCTTCTAAAAATTCTAGATAAATGTCATGTAGCATGTCGAATAGCATTCCTTCCATTTAAAGAATTTGATCTGTTTAACTTAGCGCGAAACGATTTGCATCTTCTTATCTTAATTATTTAGTAATTATCTAGGTATACGAAATTTTCGGTTTGGTAGGGATTATTTTCCAGGTTGTGGTTATGTAGAAGATAAGAAGGTGCAAAACATTTCGTTTGACAATAAACAGTTCGGATTCTACAATAAGTATCACTAAAGAATAAACCCTTAACGGGGCTGCCAGGCGTGAACTGAGCTCTTTGTCGCACCCCATTCGTTTTTTAAGGGAAACGAAATTTCAAACGAAAAACCCAGGTAAAAAGAGAATTTAGATCTAGAGACTTAAATCCTCTTTTTCCGCTCTCGATCTTGAGTTGTTGCACAATATGCAAATCCCCGTGTGGACGAAAACGTATAGTTTTCCACGACAGTTTGCACACTTAAGGTCCGACTGTACAAATCCCATCGGCACTTTGTCATGCCTCTGATGACGCGATGCTTTTGGCTTTGGACGCGCCATCCCACTGTAGCACTCCTCACATAATAAAGCACCACCAGGCAGGCTGACGTAGCTTATAGTGCGGCAATATGTTGGTGCGGCAATGTTTCCACAGAAACGAAGTACAGCTTGACGCCCGTCAAGCTGAAACGAATCCATTTCTAGGAATTCGTCGACAACAATACCTTCATCAGGTGCGTAAGTCTCAAAAACATTGTTTTGCTGGTTGTTTTTCGTAAAAGTGGATCGTTATCCCGATATATAAGATACCAAGGTAAACAAAAAAGCAAAATGTAGGGTTGGTAGCCAAGTTATTTTCTAGATTACATATAAAACAAAACACCAATAATTTTCTGACATAAAAGCCTACTCTATATATTTTTTAAATAGAACACCCAGTATATTACTACATTTTTGGACTCTCTAGTGAAATCAAAACACATGTCGTGTATAATATCCTATACCTATCTTTAGCTGTTTACGAAATATTGACAGTTGAAAGTCGGGCATTTTGACATTTTGACAGGCTTTAAAATCTAAACCGCACGAGATCAAAGAAAACGGTTTGCACATCTCTATCTTAGGTTTTCATAAGCTATCGAATGACAGTGGCTTTCAATTTAATCGGAGGTTTAAAAGTTCCTGTTAATTTTATTCGCGGGTTAAATTCAAAGTTACTGTCATTCGATAGCTCATGAAAACCTAAGACAGGAATGTGCAAACCGTTTTCTTTGCTATCGTGCGGTTTAGATTTTAAAGCCTATCAAAATGTCAAAATGCCCGACTTTCAACTGTCAATATTTCGTAAACACCTAAAGATAGATATAAGATATTATACACAAAATGTGTTTAGATTTCTCTAGAGATTCCAAAAATGTAGTAATATACAGGGTGTTCCATTTAAAAAATATAGAGTAGGCTGATATGTCAGAAAATCGATAGTGTTTTGTTTTATATGTGACTTAGAAAAAAACTTGGCCATCAACCCTACATTTTGCTTTTTTGTTTAACTTGATATCTTTGAAAACAAAAAAGTTACAGCGAATCAAAATGTTATCAAGATAAATTGAACGCACGGTACATGTTGCTCCGATTTAGCGTAATTGTGCACTTCATGCATAAACTAGTTCGTGAACTATAGCCAGATCAAAAATTTACTTTCATTTCACCATCTTGACAATATTTTTATCTAGCGAATAAAATGAAAAAGCTGTTACGAAAAAATATGCAAAATCGTACATAATACGTTTATAAAATTGTGCAGGTTGCTAAGAATCTATATATAACAAAATTATATACTTATAATAAGATCTTTTTTAAGCTTAGAAGAGAACAACTAGATAAATCAAAATTTTCAAAATTATTATTGCAGATCTTCACAAGTTCGTCTAAAACCGTAACTACTTGCGCAAAATAAAATCTCATATAAAAAAACTTTTGTTGTGTATAGATCTTTTTGATATTTGAAGATTATCTTGGAGCTTATATTCTATTATAGTTATATTCATGTGAGTTTATTTCAATTTCAATTTATTATATGTGTGTTATAACGTTAAAAAATAAATAATTTTCTACATAAATGAGTTGATTTATTGATCGTAATTTATCAAAATAATATGTAACTCAATTATATTTTTCTTTAGGTAATTGACTTTTCTTTCAAGAATGCTGTACTTACTACAAGTAATCTACATTCGCCATTCTTAATTTCACTTCAAGAGACATTTTTAACTATTTCTTTCAGGTGTAATGTTTAAATAAATATCCGGCCCTCTTTATGCAGTTTTTTGGATCAAAAAATTGGTTATTCTCTAGTCGAAATAAGCAGTATTTTATAAATCATATATTTTGTAATGAAAGTTTAAATAAAATAATAGGGGAGAGTAACAATTTTAGTATAACGTCCCAAAAAATTTGAGTACGGCTCACTTCACTAATGATTGCCGGGGGGTTGACGTCAAGTTAGATTTATTTATTTCCTCCCCACTACATAGTGATAAAGTTGGTCCTCGCTCCTCGCTTGTCAAAGGTGCCGCGCTTAAGTGTCGCAGCTATATTTTTCTTTAGGCTATGTCAAAAGGCTAACCCAAAGACATATAAAAAAAAAATTAGACCGATTTGTTTACTATATAAATATGAACACGACAATTGTTCCCCTTCTTCTTTCCTTTCTTATAAAATAGTAGGCATAGGCAAGCCCTAGTATTACTTACCGCTCCTGCGGCGTTGTTGCCGATGACACTTAAGAGTATGTCTGTATCATCGAAAATCGGCAGCTTGTTTTTAATAACGTAACAGAAAAATTACATTTACTTATTAGAAAATAGAGCATGTCAAAATATAAATTTTTCGCTTTAAAGTATACCGTGCAGATTATAATACTAACATATAAACATTTATAATACAAAACTTGAATCAAATAGAAAAAACAAAAAAAAATATTAAGTGTTATACCTATTTTTGGTAAATTTTCGGTGTAACAACAATTGGAATTTTGTAAAACAGTATATTGTGTAACTAGTAGGAAAAGCAAAACATTCCTGGACGATTGTGGTAATAGCTGGACGAGGCGAAGCTGAGACCAGCAACACAGAAGTCTAGGAATGTGCTTTTCCTACGAGTTGCACATACGCATATTAATAATTAGAATACGTATTTATAAAAATAGAGCCAAATATTACTCTAAATAAAAACGGTGTTTTAAATTTAAACTCAACATAATATCAAGTTTTGAATCGAGCGAGCTTGGAGTTTATTACGTAACTACGGAAACCACAGCTAAATCTTGCTTTTGATAAACGTCAGAGCTGACAAACAAAAGGTGTTTAAATAGGACAGAAATGTTATATTCCCGTCCTAGGACGGAAATGTTGTATGTACAGTTATTGCATGTTGCTAAGCAACGAATACAATATACTGAAATCATGACTTTTGCGGTGAGAAAACACATCGGAAAGGTATAGTTTTTTGCTCATTAAAATGTTGCGCAAACAAAATTCAATCATTTGTGGAGCCAAAGGCAATCAATTCCAGGGTAAGAATGCTCTAAAATCTAAGCCGCACGAGATCAAAGAAAACGGTTTGCACATTCCTATCTTGGGTTCTCATAAGCTATCGGATGATAGTAACTTTGAATTTAACCGGAGGTTTAAAAGTTCCAGCTAATTTTATGCGCAGTTTAAATTCGACGATACTGTCATTCGATAGTTTATGCAAACTTAAGATAGGAATGTGCAAACCGTTTTCTTTGATCTTGTGCAGTTTAGATTTAGAGGATATTATACACAAAATGTGTCTAGATTTTTCTAGAGAGTCCAAAAATGTAGTAATATACAGGGTGTTCCATTCAAAAAATATCAAAGTGGTCCCTAGCACTTTTATTTGATGTTCCCAAAGACATATCAAAAAAAGAGTAGACGGAGTAGATCATTCATAAATTACCAAATGTTTGCATGCCAACATTAGAAGTATTAACGTGAAGAGGGGATAAAATAAAGAATGAAAAGCAATGACGATGGCGGCCGAAGCGCGCCAAAGATTTCATTTATGTACGCCCACAATGGCGCGCCTGCGCCATGTCTCTCCCGGCGACACACCAAACATTTTAGGGGACACCTGTTTAAAGTCAAGGTAACATTGAAATAGCCTGCTGTCAAGCAGAAAATAATAAGCCATCACAAAAATGAAAATGACTAGACACAAAAGAATAATTATTAATATTGAAATATGCACATAACTAAAAAAAAAATAAATTTTAAGTCACAGTTCGGGAAAAAACCAATTTACGTTTAATTGATAATTGATTAGAGGATTAATAGAATAGAATAGAATGGAATATTTATTAACGCTTATACAAAAAAGAGCCACAAAATACTGCACAAGAACTTGCAACTATTTAACAAGTAGTAAATAAATTATTAACAATAAAAAATTAAATATATTCAGTATTATTTGATATCATTAATTTGTAATAATATAATAACCTAGATGGTAAACAACAAAAGAAAATATTTAATCACTCAGATTAAAACTCACAATCAGTTAGGTCTTATAAGATTCCATAACATTTTTTTTTAATTTATTACATTTGATATTAAAGATCCATATTATTTTATTTGTATTTTCATTTGCCAATTTTGATATTCGACATAATGGAATGTAACAAATGTGTGTGAATTTCTAAGAGATCTTTGTGGAAGATGGGGTCAGTACCACCAAAGAATATTCTTCGTAGTAGAATATTCTTTGGTACCACCAGCTGCAGTAAGTCCAGAGAATTGATTATATTATTAAATATTTTAAATCAAAATATTGACGTCTAGAATCCAAAGTGCGATGCGAAGATTAAAAGGTTGCATAATATCATCATAGTTATATTATATATGATACCCAATTTATATGCAATAAATCTCAGATTTTTTTTGCGCTCTTTCAACTTCATTTTTACTGGTAGAATAGTATGGACACCATATTGGAATTGCATATTCCACTACAAATCCAACAATAGCACAAAATAAATCTTGCAACATATATATTATTTAAATCTTTCAAAGTAGGGGAGAATCGGATATTGACGCGCTCTTAAGGACAACACGCTCTAAAAATCATTAGATGTAATGTATACCAACTTTATGCCAGCCAACAGAAGACTTGCATAGTAAATATGTCCAAATGGCAAATTTCGAGTTAACCTAGGGTAGTAGAGGGGGTAGGAAAAAAACAAAAATCAATGAAAGCGCGGTGTTATCAGACTAGTCTGATAATACCGTGCCCCCTGTTTGATAATACCGTGTTCCGAAAATTAGGCTTTATTTACAGCATTATTTGATATTTAGTACAAAGAAGTCAACAAAAATCGCAAATATAGTTTTCGGCAGGAGGAGGCTCAGCCATCTGAAAAACAAAATAGCATCAAATAAACACTAGTCTGATAATACCGCGCTGCTAATAATACCGCGCCCTCAGCGCGCAATTATCAGACGACGCCATTTTCATTTCATGCTACATTATTCGAAAAATGACAATTTAGGACAAACGGCCGCTATCACACAGCATTGCTAATAAGGGTAGCAATCTATTGCAACACAATATCTTACATTTAAATAATAAGTTTTGTACATACCTCGATCCAAAAATATATAAAACTTATAAGGATTTTCACAAAATACGATAAACGCTCGCCGAGCTCGAACAGGTGGTTACAACGGAAATATTTGTACTGCGGGTGCGGGATGAAGGCACACGTTCAAGGTAATGACCAATTATGCCGTGTTGTTGAGTATTATGTCTTACTGAGAGATAATGGTAGGCGCGGTATTATCAACCGCGCGCCAATATCCGACTCTACGAATCAAAAAACCTAACATTTTGAATGCACTGTTACAGCCATCTGTATACGATCCAAAAAGTTCAATTTAGAATCAAACCAAATGCCTCAGTCTTTAACCAAGAATATTCTTTCTAAATTAGCAGAATTAACATTATAAGTGCAATGGATAGGATTCTTTTGCCTAGTAAAAGAAATTAACTCTACTTTTTTCGACATCTAAGTATAAATAATTTTCATTACACCATTCAAAAAGTTGATCGATGTCATGCTGCAAATGTTCTGTATCTTTTAAACAATTTATAATTTTATAGAATTTAAATCCGGCCGGTTTAAGATAGAGAAATTCGATTTGTATTTTTAAAGGCTATCTCATACATTTCAATGCTGCCAAAAAATTTCAAAATATGTAAAAAAAATTGACAGTTAACAGTACTTAAAATTTATATGGCAGAATAGCTCCTAAGAAGTTAAGAGGGAAAGTGCAAACCGTAATTCTGTAACCGTTTGGGTTTTATGACATGTCAAAGATGAAAAATTGTCAGTTTTGAAAACGCCTCCATGTTGTCTTCAATGGTAATAGAACCATCTAATATTATGAAATCATAAAGTACTTAATGATACGTTTGAAGACAAGACACACCTTTCTATTTAAAAGTTCTACCATTGCTATTTGGTACGCCTACATTTTGTAACAAAGAAATGAGCGCTTTAAAAGTTAGTAAGGTAGATAGGAGGGACATTAAAGACGCGCACTGTTTTTTCATATACAGGCTTTTAATATGACGACCATCATCTATTTCTAAATTCCAAAATAAATGTATTTTCCGTTCGCCTTCTTTAGACTTCTGCAAAATTTAAAATAATAACAACAGACGTGTTTCCTTTAAGTTTTTACAACTGCAGTTTATACCTATTCTTTATATTTTTTAGTTTGCATTAAAACTAAAACAATATTATACATTTTACACTCATAAAGTTTAAAAATTTGATGATATATAGCTCGAAAAGAAATGTCGCCGAAAACATGAGTTGTAAGCCGGTATCAACGTTCCAAAATATAGTTAACTACCTAAAAATTGTTAAAAACGGTGAGCGTAAGTAGAAATGCACTTACAAAATATTTCTTCCAATCCTAGCGTTGCACGCCTATGCCCCATAACCCGAGTTCCAGTTTTTCTGCTATTCGGATTAACTTCGTATATACTATAAGATTATGAGTTTGTTTCAAAGACATATTAAAAACAACAAACCGATACGGAAAAACGCCAGGAACATGGCGGCCAGTTTCTTCTAGACGAGTGGCGGCTACGCGACGTTGTCGGCGTGTGCGACAAGAGGGAGTACCGCTGATTTCGTGACCAATGTGAACTGGTGAAGTAGTGATGTAGGGCCCAGTTTACATATCGTTTCTAGCGGTAAATAGGGTAATTTTTCAGTTTAATAACAATTGGAATTTTCTAAAAATGTTTTTCTTCTTTATTTAGACACTTTGAAAAGACGCTTTTGACCATTAGAATGTTGCGCAATTGTTTGGTTATCCCACAAAAATGACCCAATATTCGACTATTGAGGAGCTGAAATGTGAATATTAGGAAATTTTTGGCATCTGACGCACAATGTTACCAAAGGTTTCACCTTTTCTTAGGGGGTAACTCGATTCGGGAGCGTAACCAACAAGAACCAATCCGAGCTAACCCAAATTAATGTAAAAAATAAATGTTCCACTTCACGTATAGCACTTCACTCGCTCCGGGGCGCGACCACACAAAATTAACCCAAACTAACTCAAGGCATGCCCAATATTAAACAAATATATCAGTCAAGAATGCAGATATTTTTTAAAGTTTTCTCTTTGATCTTGGGCATGCCTTGGGTTACTTTGGGTTAGTTTTGTTTGGTTGCGCCCCGAAGCGAGCGAAGGACCATGCGTACAACCATTTTTTAACATTTCAGCTTCTCAAAAGTCGAACTTTGGGGCTTTCTTGTGGGATAAACAAACAATATAGAACATATTTACATTATTTTAGAGCATGTCAAAGTGTCAAAATGCCCGACTTTCAACTGTCAATATTTGGTAAACAGCTAAAGATAGGTATAGGATATTATACACAAAATGTGTTTAGATTTTTATAGAGAGTCCAAAAATGTAGTAATATACAGGGTGTTCCATTTAAAAAAAAATTCAAAGTGACCCCTAGCACTTCTATTTGATGTTCAATTATTTTTTGCTGAACTTATCCGAATTCGCGGGAGAAAATTACATAAGATGGCTATTTCAGTTTTTTTATTATAAAAATACAGGGAGTCAAAAAATCGGTTTGTCTAGTCCTCGTTGGATAACCCTGTACGTGGATACAGAAAATGATGGATATAATAAAACAAAAGTGAACTTTCAACAAAATTTATTCAAAAAAAAAACTATTAACTAAAGGTGCATTGGCAAATAGTTGATCTAAGCAAACTTACATTAAACAATTTGTGTACAAATATATATAGGAATGAACATCGTCGTTATATCATGCTTCTATAAAAAATTGCTCAGTTTTATTAATAAATAATACTAAATTTTTAGCAAAGAGATACATGACATTCACTTTCATATAGAATGGCATTTTCAGCAAATAGTAATGTAATTATATGGAATATGCATATTTATATAACTGGCAGAACGTGAAAAATATCGATTTAATTCATCCCTATATAACATTTAAAAACGAATAAGATTTTATGGTAATCTAAATTCGAAATTGAGCTCTTCGTGTCTCGTTTGAAAATAAAATAAAAACGAAATGCTTAGTCATACATTAAATCATTCAAAATAAAGAAAATAACATTAGGTATATTACGACGAAAACGAAAATAACAATACAATATCAATAAATGTAGTTTAGGCAGTATTCGTATATAAATTATCCATAGGATAACTTATAAAGAAAGACTGCCAAAAATGTATTAACCCTTGAATTACGAAGCTACTAATATACAAAACAGTTCGAATTTTGTATAGATATTTTTAAAGCTGATAACAAAAAAATATATACTATTGAGTTATGAAGGATCTTAAATTTTGTTATATTTTTTTGAAGTTTCCACAGGCAGTGAAGAATTTTAGTACAATAATGGTAAATATAACACGATTAAACTGCTAATTCATCACAGCCAATACCACAGTTTTGACGTTAACCATTCCCAATGTGGTTCAGGGATAAACAATGGATTAAACCTCGATTGATTGAAGTTAAAGTCATTAACTATCTGTCAAGCCAAATGGCAGTAGTTAACGCCAATGATTCCCTATTGTTTTATAAGTAACGGTTTGCCTCACGCGGTATTCATCAAAAAAATTACACCATTTATATTGGACTAAAATTGTGATGCTTTTTAGTGGTTTTTAATGTTCCTGTACGGTTTCAAAACTTGTAGCTTTTCTTCCCGAAATATAAATGGTTTATTCAAGGGTTAATATCAAAAACAGTCTTAAAGGGATACATAAACATACGTCTTGTATTATGTTGTTTAGTGTGGACCAAACGCCTTCTGTACGAGCTCCTTCTTGTTTACTTTGCCCATGGCGTTCTTTGGTATCGAATCCACAAATCTAAAATTTTAAAACAAGAATACTACATTGCAGCTATAAATAGTGTGCAGATAACCGATAATCTCCAAATTAATACTATAAATAAATAACATTTAGTGATTATTAAAATTGTTATTAATTGTGTGTGTTTCAGCCACCAACAGCCCATTGGAACGATTCCACTCACTTGTACATACGAAATTTAATTTGGCTTTTTCTATTGTCAATATAAAAAAAAGAAACGAAAATCTTGTTACACAAAGGGTTTGCGTGTTTCTGGAAAAAATATGCGTTCTCTTCATTACATAAGAAAATATTCAATGATGTCTTATTTCTTAGATTATTTCAACAAGTAGCGCAGGATATACAGAAGCACTATATGGCTTGCCAAGAAATCTTATTTTCAATATAGAATTAAAAATTCTGCAAACAAGTCGAATTAATCCTGGAGAATCGTCAATGACTTAAGGGGTAAAAATACTATTACAACTACATCAAGTACCTTAAATGCTAATAACCTTAATTCATTTTATTGCAATATTGCCGCCATATTATCCAATAATATTTCACAAGGAGACGGTCCCAGGAACAATCAATCAAATCAAAATCTTTATTTGTCCACAAAATTATAAGTTGACAGAAAGTGCAACTAAGTACAGGGTTATTCATTATAAATAAACACCCCCCTTAACTTGGTGATTTTTAAAGATAGACAGCTAGTTTTTTTATGGACTTGTAGGTAATCGTCTTAATTTTTTTATTAGTTATGAAAATATTATGCAGGATGTCCCATAAGCAAACGCCAATATAAAGTTATATTTATTTAAATGGAACTCCCTGTATATTATTGCATTTTTGGATTTAACTTAAAATTCTAAGTATATTTTATGTATGATGTTATACCTCTAGGGTTAGTAGTTTCACAGCTATAAAATATCTCTGATGCAACGTTTTTGAAGGACAAATATTCTACCTGCCTCCGAGCTATTGCCCCAGAAGATAACTTCATATTTTAGCCGAGAGTGTACACGGTGATCATTTATAATGTCCTCTTAACTTTTTTGTTTTTCGCATTAGACAAAAATGTTAAATACAAATGTTGTGCAGAATAATGCAAACTATTTGCAGAATACATTTGTATATATACAAGGTGTTGCAGAAATGAGTGACAGGTTAAAGTTATATTTTTTTTAATGAAATACCCTGTATATTATTAATTTTTTAGAATCTCATAAAAATCCTGAATATTTTTTCTATAAATAAATAAATATTCTAGATTCCGGTTCTTAGGTGGCCGTGAATTAGGCAACTACAATACGAGACCACTATTTAAAATGCGAATATGTCGAAAACTATTACATTTAGGTATAGGACATGTTATAGAAAAAATATTCAGAATTCTTAGGAGATCCCAAAAAATTAACAAACAAACGCCCCGTGCGTTTCATTTAAAAAAATATAACTTTAACCTGTCACTAATTTCTGCAACACCTTGTATTTCGACAAATAGCTTACATTACTCTGCACAACTTTTACATTTAACGTTTTTGTCCAATGCGAAAAACAAAAAAGTTAAGAGGGGGGGACATTATAAATGATCACCGTGTACATAGGCGTGTTAAGCAATTTTTGAGGTTTCTTTACTGACATGAGTGGAAATTATTTTTAGTGCATAGCAGCAAAGAAAATGTTACTACGACTAGAAAACCTATCACACGTTAAATTATTGATATCATCGATGGGGCCAAACTTTCCAAAGCCTGGCCCCAATCGTGCATACTCGGTTTCGCTTAGCGAAGGCAGCCCGAAGCGCGTGCCTAGTTGCCAAATCTTCGTACAGCATGTTTGAGTCTGGGCGGCTCGCAGCCGCCGCCACAGCCATAGGTAAAAGGATATATTAAAATTAAAAGTCGGCACTCACTACTCGGCAGTCGCAGCGTGCAGACTGTAGAGTGAGGACTGAGAACTGAGGATCGAGTTTGTTTATTTATCAAAGAAAGCTGAGATGTCGGGCCATTTGTGCCAATATTACGACTGTAGGATAAGAATTCGGGATGAAAAAGTTAAAATGTCTAGGTTTCCTTGCAGAAATGAGGAATTATGCAAGAAATGGATAATTAACTCATGTATAATATGCCCTTGTCATAAATGGTTATTCCTACAAAAGGCACAATCAGTCAATTATAGTTTAATTGGGATATTAATTTGCAATAGTTACGTTAGTACGGTAGGTGACTTATTACAGTACGGAATGTAAACGAGTACTGTAATAAGACCTAACGGACGTGTATCGTATAATTTTATTTCATACTGTCTTTATAATTATTTTTAAAATGAATAAAAAGTATTGAAATTTAAAAGATAATAGTTGTCAATCTAACAATGGCTCCAACTTAACAATGTTATAGCCATGGTTATTCATAGCGAATTATGATTTTCTTTTGCTTGTCACTGTCAAATAAATAAATTACAGTATCAGATACTGTAATGTTCGACTTAAAGGCCTCAAATGAGTCCTGGAAATTGTCATTTAGCGGACAGTATGAAATAAAATGTTTTTACGGCAATCTGATTGGCGACAGCTGCTTTGTTACCATTGAATGAATAATCTATTCCGAAAATTTTTGTCTCAATCCTTGAACTTTTTAAACTAGCGAATATTGACTTATTTTTAAACGGAACTTATTTGAAATTAAATATTCCTACAAACTATTGAATGCTACAAAAATGGTTTTTTTGTATGCTCTCCACTTGTTTTACTTTTTCCAGTTTCAGAATTGAAACGAAAATACATAGGTATCCCTATGTTGAATTTGATAAATTTTTCATCAAATACAATGTGTATTTTAAATTTAGTTTCTGATGAAAGCAGAGCAATAATTTAAAAAAAAAAAACATAAAACAAGAGAAGCATAGATAAAGCGTTTCCTATTTGTTTTGTCCATACTTTTTTCCTTAATGACTGTACAAAATTGCAACAATTTTGGGATAATATTGAGGGAGGTAAATAAATAATAAAATTGGTTTTACAACCTTTTTCTGGGTCCCGGAACATTGTTGAATTAACAAAAAACGTAAATTTTTAACAACTGCATGAAAAAGAAACCGGTATTTTTGCAAACTTGAGAAAACAATTATTACACATCTTCTATGAAGTTTGCACCCTTCTGTAATGACCGGAACTTTCAAATAGTTGTTCATTAACGTTATTAATATATTTTTATACGGCACGGCCACGATTGTCTCACGGTGACCGTCCATTACAAATTTCGGAAAGTAAAGCCATTTAAATTCTGAAAATTGGTACCCTAAGGTTTTTAACCCTTGGTTAGTCGCGTGGGTGACATATGTCACCCACTCCCACTCTTCACAACACAGTTTTTTAACAGGAACGTTTTGAGGTCCATGGATTTTAGTAGCTGCTGAGCATTCGAAGCTCTTTATGGTATTCTAGGCGGGTTTATTGAGAAGTTAATTGTTTTCCGTATTTTGCCTGAAATATTCGACTGAGTGACATTTGTCCCCCGCGCGACTAAACGTGTAGTCATTTTGAAAAGGTGTGTTTATAGGTTTCTTATGTTATTTTGTATTGTGTTTAAGTATTTATTGTGGCAGTAGACGTCACCAGTTGTATACAAGGTTTTGTGATGTACCATAGTAATTCTTACTAATATTATATCCCAAATTTTGAGGATAAATACAAATTTGCAATTACCTAGTTCTTCAAATCAATTTATTTTTTATATGTACATATTACACTGTATTTGTACATTGAATCTACATATTACATTTGTATGTACATATGTATTTGCGTGTATTTTTCGTTTTTTTTTGTATATGTATTTGTATGTAGGTATGCATTTGTTTCTATGTACATATTATATTTGTATGTACATATTACAGTGTATATCGCAGATAGATAATGGACCGTCCACCTAAACGAAAAATGGTTAAAGTAGTATAAAGGGCTAAGCGATGAGGAACAGGACGACCGTATTACTGAAGACGGAAATATGTTACAAATATTAGCAAATATTTTTGTCTTATAAAAATATTAAACACCCCCAATAATCCAAAAATATGACCATTGATTTTATTTATAATTTTTTTCTTATTAAAGTGGTTTAAATCGCGTATACAATTCTTGCGCGACTAACCAAGGGTTAAAGACGCTCTATTCGAATAAAATATCAGCAGCGTTGTGCGACTTCCGGTTATACCGGAAGTAAATGTCAACTTAGTTATTTTGAATTAAACACCCTTGTATATTATTTGCTATTTAGATTCGTAGCAAAATTCCAGATATATTTTATATATAATATCCCATACTTAAGTCTAACCGTTTTTGGCATATTCTAAATTTTATGTCAAAAATGACGTTTGCGAGTCAATACCTAATTATGATTTTTTCCCATATGGAAGCTCTAATAATTTAATTGGAATTGATTTTCTTGCAGAGGGAGCTCGACTTTAATACACTTATTTGATATTCTGATAATAAACCAAAACGAAGATTCAAATTTAGTTTTGTAGATTTTCTGACAAATTCCGTACATATGGGATGGACACAAATGTATTATTATCATTACTTTTATTTTTTGTTCTGCGTTGTTATTTAACTTTTTTTGAATACGATTATTAAATATCGAATTTATCAATTTTTTAGGGTAACTGTTTTTTTATTAAGATATGTTTTGCCTTATTAATTGCGTTCTTTCTATAATAAGCGTCACTTAGGTTAATTCCTCTGTCTGCCAATCCAATAACTACGGATTTTTTGGGACATCGGGTGTTGTGAATAGTAGTTTAGGTATCTTCCTGGAAAAGTGGGTTTTGAGTACCATTCATATTGTTGTTTTTATGATATAAGGTTAGATCTAAAAAGTTTATTTGTGAGTTATTTTCTAATTCTATGGTAAATTTAAGCTCTCGGTAAGAGTTAAATGAGTTTACTATATGATTACATTTATCTAAGGGCACATCTGTCAGATGTCCACGTACCTTAAAGAGAATGGAATTGGATAATCTAAAATTGAAATGATATTTGATTCAAGTTCTTCTAGGACTATTTGTGCGATAACGCTAGAGATTGAGGAGACCATAGCACATCCTTCTATTTGTCTGTAAAATGTGTCTTCATAAGAGAAATATGTTGATTTTAAGGTTAACTCAATAGCTTCTAGAAATTCATTCATTGGGATGTCAGTGTTTTTTTTTTCAAGTCTCTCCAGTTTTTCTTCATAATATCAGACGCTAATTGAAATGGTAGAAGAGAAATCAAATTATAGTTATTTGGCAAAGTAATATCCTTAATTTTTTCTTTAAAGTCCCAAGAATCCTTAATAAACGTTTCGGTTTTATTTATTATTCTTGAAAGAAAGTCTTTTAAATATTTTGACAGTTTGCTCAAAGGTGATTGTACACATGACACAATCGGCCTCATTGACATTCCCTGTTTATGCAATTTTGGTAATCCGTAGATTTTTGGGAACAGTGCGTTGTGAATTTTCAATTTTTTTGCTGTATTTGGAGAAATATAATTTTTGTCTTCCCATCGCTTTATTAAGACGTTATTCTGCTTTTGACAAATATCTGTGGGATCATTATTTATTTTTTTATAAGTTAAGTTGTCATTGAGTAAAACTTTCACTTTCCTATCATAATCATTAGAGTTCATGATCACGGTCTTATTAGATTTATCAGGTTTGAGAACTTTTAAATGTGGGTTCACTTTGAGAAAATATTTTGTTTTTCTGATTTTTCTATTTAAGTTTTTATTAATTAACGAATTTTATTATTTACTTGGGTTTGTGTTAAATTTATTTTTATAAATTGTTAAAATGTTGCAGCAATTGCTACGAATTTCATCTTTCTTTTCTGATGTTAGTTTGTTGAGGGCACTTTCAAATGAAGAAATTATTTCAGGGATTGGTAGATCAAAAAAAAAAATTGTTATTTAGAGTAAAAACACTCCGAGTTACCGATAAACCCATCAGTCTGCACAATACCACGCCCATATAATGCGACTTGATGTTCATTGTCTTAAACTGTGTGTATTGTCAAAGAATATTATAGTACACGAATTTTCTTTGGTATTGCGTATGTCTTTTTAAAGCGTGTTTTCGTGAAATATATGTTTTAAGATGGATTATGAAATGTCCTTCATGGGTGAGTCGAACCGTTCAATTATAGATTGTAGATTGTAGTAGTGGGCCACATATGCAGCCTCCTTCACAACGGAAGGCGCTGTTGGAGCCGTCAAAAATTTAAAAATACAAATTGACAATTTATAAGTATCATAATAAAGAACTAACTTAAAAAAAAATCTGGGGCTTTGGAAAAAAAGTTGATAAACATCTATTTGCATTTTTCGGTCATTATAGAAGGGTGCAAAATTGATAGAAAATGTGTAATAATTTTTTCCCAAGTTTGCATAAATATCGGATAAAAAAATCAAAATTAATTTTTGCGAGTCGTTTAAAGTAACTTCTTCTTTTAACCTGGTCCTGGATAATAAGGTAATTTAATTATTTTTAATTTAATTTTCTGAAAACCTATAATATTGTGGATCTTTTTCGCAAATTAGATTTTAAAACCATTTTTAACAGGTGTGCTCGGCCAAACCTTTGTTATGGAGTAGAATAATTATGGTGTAGGATTTTCTTTGTACTTTTTACCCCAGGGCTGAATATTTTTAAAATATAAATATTCGAATGGTCGTTTTGGTATTTTATTCGAATTGTCGAATATTGAAATTATCGAATTTTTTAACTAACAAAAAATTCGAATTTAGATTTAGAATAGTCGAATATTCGAATTAATCGAGTACAGTTCCGAGCCCAAAATTATATTTTAAAACAAAGCACATATCTGTGATGTACAATAATCTACATACATACACGAATAAACGGCCTAAGAGCTGGAAGATAAATGGACTACAAACGTAGTTTTTCGACAAAAAGTCATTCTTAAATTTCTTAAAACAGGAAATTTAAGGAGGGGTAAATTTAAATTACGAACAAAAGGACATATCTTTTTTCGTGTGATAAATAGTTTCACATTCAAACATTTGAATAGTCGAATATTCGAATAACCGATTAGTGAAATATTCGAATAGTCGAAGTTTTTAACTAACAAAAAATTCGAATTTAGAACAGTCGAATACTCGAATTATTCGAATACAATTCCGAGCCTTATTATTACCCACGAAAATGTTCCTACGACTATTACTTTGGAGCAAACTTCTTTAAATCCTCGAAATATTTCATCTTGCAAAACAACATTTTTTGTTTATACACACGCCTCCAAGACCTTTAAACCCCAACATATCCTAAATATGTGAAGAATATTCCCAATTAATTTCCACTCTGGGACTTTCCTTTTATTTTTAATCTATTTAGTTCATATGCATTTATGAACTGGTTGCGTGGCACCATGGCACTCTCCCAAATGTTGCCTGTTCGTAAATTATTATAGCCTATACTGCCTATATATTATAATAGACTAACACATAAAAATATTGTACAAAACCTTAAAAAAATTGTCTATAAGTTTAAATCTTTTCTTCGAGCGTACCTAAAATACACTGAAAGACATAAATTGCTTTTCTTAGGTTTATACAATATTTCTCTGTGTGAGTGCATATCATTATACGTGTTCTATAAATAATAAATTAGTTTCTTATGTAGTCTTACTCACCATGCAATTATTTATTAATAAAATGTATCTATCTAGTTAAAGTTTAAATCGCTTTAGCAACTTGACGAAAATTCATATTATTTGTGTACATAATATTTTGTCCCATGGAGTAAAAAAATGGTTGAAAGTTTTGTCATTTATTCGATATCCAAGTAGAAGAGATCAGATCAACAAAATTTTATTACCTATTAAGAAAGCTTCTTTCAATATACTCAAAGTATTACAGATCTAAAAAATTGTCTCCTATTTTAATGACTTTTTCCAGAATTCACTAATGTGAATCTTGCCCTTAATCAAATTATTATTTTTTCAATAAGGATTTAGCAATTAAGATTTCGTCGATTTCTCAAAAATATACATTACTACTACCAAAGAAAATTTTACTACGGTAGTAAATTTTTTTTTGCTATTTCTTCACTGTTGTCTCTTCAAAAGTCATCTCTCTTCAAATCATTTTTCTTTCACAAATGTTTTATCAGATTGATCTAACTTCATTTTTAGAAAAATCAATCAAATATTTTATCATCAAGAAGTAGAGAAATAAATATTAAGATTTTCTAAGAATAAAGGAAGAAATTCCTGAAATGCATCTAGTGAATAAAATAAAATAATTTTGTTACATTAAACATTAAAGTTATCAAAAAAAGTTTTTGTAGATGATCAAAGAAGTAAGTTGCAATAAATGCGTTTTCTTAGGAAAATATCTAATATAATCCGAATATTCCACAATCTCGAAGAGGAACACACTTTTCGAATTTTGACTTTTTTTTAAATTGCCAATTCCCCGGATTCAAAGAAGAATTTGCCGATGAAAAATCCCCAGTTAGTAATTTATATAAACAACATTTGACTACATATATTAGCATCTGACCATTGTTACGATAACAATATTGTTAATTCAACAATATTGCCACTGCAGAAATTGGCAGACAAATTTTTATATTTAGGGCAGCCTTTTTGACAAATAACTTTAAGTTAACTATATATTTGAATTAACAACGTCTTTAAGTTAGCAATGTGTACCGTAGTAAGGCCGTAAGAGTGTTTTTTTTTCAGAATAAGTGATCCTATTTCATATTTTGTTCTTCGGTTATTGATAAATTTCTAATAATAATATATAATTAAAAGTCCCAATAATAACGTTTATGTGTTTGAGTAATACAGCCGCAATCGACATTAATATGTCTCTACCTTTATAATCAAAACTATCCAATAATTTCTGTTCAAACCGATAAAATTAATATCACTTGGCAACGTCGTCGCGTCCTCGACTCATGGAATTGTCGGGCGGGAAGTTAAAATATTCGCTACCCGGACGAAACCAAGCAACTGACAGCGCCTTCTAGCGTTTCCACTTCGTCCGTAAGGATAGGTGTTCTTATCGTAGTAACATTTTCTTTGATAGCAGTAGGAATCTATTTTATTTGCTAAAGAATTGATATGATGTGCTCAATCCAGCCTATTATCTACTTTAATTCATAGAAAACACACACAATCTAGAGTTTTAATTCCTTTGTTATTAAATTTATAAGTTGCTGAAAATGTATTTTTCTTGTAATTCAATCTTATCAATTGAGTTTATTCACAATGCCTGACAGCTCATTTGTGTGGACAATGTAAATGAGAGGAGACCAAGTATGGAACCCTGTGGAACCCCCCCCCCCCCCCCCACCTAATGAGTCCTTAGGAATTCCAATTTTGAAAGAGCTGTTCCATTTGTCTTTTCGGATATGGAGTTTTTCACATATAATATTTTTTACTTCTGTATTGTTTTAAATATGATAAGAGATTATCTGGTACTGTTTCGAGAGTCAAACCCGTTACAAATACCCATGCTCTACTGGATCTCTCGGCAACTTTTAGATCTGTGGTATTGTCTCTGGTTCCCATTTGATTGGTTGGGCGCTGGACACTTTGGGTTGAGAAGGTCGTGTTCCTATTCATGCTTGTATGCTGTCTGTCGAGGGAAGTTGAGCTTAACGGCAAGTTCATATATTTTTTTAAGGTGGCTACAGTTTGATGTGTTTAATAACTGGGTTGGAAGGCTGGATTGTGTTGACAGCAGCAACAGCAGGGGTTAGGACTCTTGTTTTTATTCTCCTCTCGTCTCATTGGTATTGCTCTGTTTGGGAGCAGAATTTGAATAGTTCTTGATATGTCCTTTAATGTTCTTTTCTAGTTCTTTGGTCATTTTGCCCAGTTTGTTTTCACAAGACTTCTTTAGAGTGTTTAAGGAATCCTGAAAGCTCTTTTCTAGCTCATTCTTAATAACATTTACAGCCTTGTACTTTTTTTTTTGTACTTTTTTTTTCATCTTCTTTTATGGTTTTGGTGCATAACATGCACAACATGCCATTTTGTAAATGTAAGAAGAAATTCAGTTTACACAATTTTTTGCTTTTGAGGTTAAGTTGACTTTCTTAAAATTTCCCACCACTTTGCAGTGAAAAATTTATTTGTTCTTAAAAGCTTAACATATATTTTTCAATTTTGGAATGCCTACTTGTAAATTTTATGAAAATCTCCACTCTCTGCCTCTTAACACAAATATAATGTATAACCTTTTTTGGATGAAAACAACGACTTGTTGCCGTGACTGAAACATTATTTTTTTCTCCTACTACTGCAGATGAAGTTAAAAGCCCATTTACAAACATTAAAAATAAAAATGCATCAGGCTGCGATGGGCTTTCTTTGAGGATTCTTCTGACCTTACCTCTTGGTGCTCTACATGCTCTTGCTGAGGCAATAAATATCTCACTTTGTCAGGAATTTTTCCAACCTGACTTAAAAAAGCTGTGGTTGTACCCCTTTACAAGGGAGGGTATAGCATGTGATTACTCACCTCTATGTTTAGAATAATGCTATTTA
>MU182795.1:0-15465 GCA_016904865.1 Pissodes strobi | reverse complement strand
ATCTTAAAAGAAGGTAATTAACAACTTAACAACAATTTACGCCATAAGGGGACCACAACAGTTCATCAAACTTTCGGCCACTAGCACTGTTGCCTACTTTGGCTAAGGTAACATAGAGGCTGGTCGAGGTGAGGATGATTTCGTTTTTGAGTGGGCTTGGGTTGTTGAGTGTTCAGCAGTTTGGTTTCCGAGAGTCATTGGGTACAACTTTTTGGAACAGCTGTTCAACCAACTGAACGCCGGTGAGGCTACCGCAGCGGTCTTCTGTGATTTGTCAAAAGCATTTGACTGCGTAGATCATAGAATACAGCTGTGGAAGCTGGATGTGTATAGGTTTAGGGGAGCAGCTTTGGAGTGGTTTCATTCATATTTGTCAGGGCGTGCGCAAACGGTTAGATTAAATAATACCAGCTCGGAAGAACTAAATATCAAAACCGGAGTTCCGCAGGGCTACTGGAGCCATTGCTGTTTTTGATTTACGTTAACGATCTGCCCCAACCTTCAATAGTGGGAAAATTCACGATTTTCGCAGATGACACCACCGTTCTCTGGCACGATTCAGATCTTGACAGATTGAATGAAAATGTGCAATCAGATCTGTTAAAAATTTTAAAAAATGGTGTGACGCAATTAATTAACTTTTAATATAGGGAAAACCAATATTTTACGTTTCAAATGTATCATGGAGAACGTTTATCTCGAAAATGAACATATTGCTGTGCCCAGTTTTAACAAATTCCTGGGCTTATCAATGGATAGCTCGCTTAAATTTGAGAAACACATCGTTTATGTGTGCAATAAAATTTCATCTGGTGGTTATTATGCCTTGAGGAGTATATCGAATAGTTTAGACTTCTCCATTGCCTGGGCTGCATACGTTGCTCTAATTGAGTTCCACCTTCAATATGGCACTTGTTTTTGGGGTTCTTTTTAATTCAGTGTTTGTGTTGCAAAAAAAGAGCAATTCGATATTTATCGGAAGCCAAGGCTTGTGATTCCCTCCCCTTATTTTTGAGACATGCAATCTTGACATTGTGTTGCCTGTGTATTTTGGAAACACTCTGTCTAACCTTTAGGAAATATAAAGGCGAGTTGTCTTTGAATAGGCCTTACCATACTCGCCAGACTTATACTCTCATATTGCCTATCCCTCACTCGGAACAAATTAAAAGTTTCATTATATACAAAGCTAAAAAACTTTTTAATTTTCCTATAAAGCTAAGAGGGCTGCAATGTGATAAAGGGTTCAGGAGGCAAACAAAGAAGTTTTTGGCTGACAAGGCATAATATTACAAATTCAGAGAATTTTATAAAGACTTTAAATTAAATGTAGTTTTGTCTTATTTGTCTTTATCTGTTCCATTTGCACTTTTGCGTTGCTTTGTGTTTACTTTCAGCTTAATCATAATTTTAATTTTAATAGACTTTTATGACCTTTATATTCTTTGTGACTTTAAATTATGTTTTTCTAATGGCTTTGTCAACAACGATATATTGTTCTTAACTTTGACTTTGTTCGCAATTGTAATTCAAAAAAAGAATTTACATGCTTGAAAGACTACTAAGTACAATTTTAAGTCATAAGTCATCTTGTTATATCAAAATGAAGGTAATTGAAATCTTTATTCATCCCTACAATAAAAGATAGATACTATAAAACGCAAAAACGTTATTTGAAATGTTGTGCAATTCCACTTTCACGTTGGCATTGTTCTACCTTATAACAGCCAAATTTTTGGAAAAAAGAATGAGGAAAACTTCACTATAAGTAGTCGATTCTTATCGCTCAAAAACTATACAAAACTATCATAAAACCGTTTGGGTTGGAAGGTTGATCACAAAGGAGCACCAATTCCTATTAACAAAACTGGCATTTCCTCTATCAGATCAAATCAAGGGTAAATTGGAAATCGGACATATGAACGTTATACTTTACATATTTACAAGCAAAATACTAACCTCCATTCCTTAGGCACCGCGTATTTGGGCAATTTTTCTTCCGACCACTGAACCAATTCTTCCAGTTTCAGGTCCGTCTCTCCTTCTTTTCCAATTCCTTCGTTGAGCGAAATTACGGCAACCACCCGTTGTCCCCACTCTTCGTCCGTCACGCCAATCACAGAACAGTCTTTGATTGATGGATTACCTAGTAACGCAGACTCCACTTCCAGCGCGCTAATTTTATAGCCTCCGCTTTTGATGATGTCCACGTTTTTCCTGAAATTGATTTCGGCTTTAAAAAGGTGCGATTATTTCGTTTGACAGCCGTTTTCAATCATTAGGCATGGGCAGATGTAGCCGTTGGTCGACACACTATGAAATGCGTAAAATTTTTATTGAAAACATTAAAGGTAATACTCTTTTTACAGTGTACATCATTATCACGATGTTCTGGTATATTTTAATGTATTCTAATTATCAAAGAGGACTTCTAGCGTCATAAACTCGTTCAAAAATCAAACGTTGTTTGCGCTAAATGTCCAAAGCTACATTGTTAAGAGGCAACATGGTGGTCACAAGGATCAAACATATTACTTCTTTGAATGAATAGCTTGACTAGAGCTGTCAACTCTATCATAGACTCTCACTCAATATTTTTGATTCTTCTTTAAATAAATTTAAGAACGAACAAATATGTGAAACAACTGTTTTTATTGTTGGTTTATTGTTTCAGAAATCTTAAGACTATTATCTCCTCCTATCTTTGTTAAGAGAAATGTTCCCTTAACCTTTTCAATATCGAATAGTTTCTTCATGAATAAAAATATTTTATCTTAAGGGTAGCTCAATAAGTTCCAATTTATAAAAGAGATTCAACACAAAATTGCTTTATGTCCTTTTGAACGACATCACATTAGTGTTTTCCGCTGGGACAAATCAGTATGGAAAATCGATAGTATGACAAATCAAAACTTTTATTCAAACTTTACAAAGCAAAAGTAGCACATGGTAAATTATGAATGGAATGACACATTTTTATTCACAATACCGAAACAGAATTTTGCCACGCGAGTTTTGTAACAGTTTTCGCGTCGAGTGCAAAAATTCTTGGCATCTGAGTTGGTAGATGGTCCCCAACATTTACCATCATCTTTCGTCTTTTAGCAGATCGACCACTAGCACGACGTTTGATTATCGCATTTGCCCTTCCCAGGGATATCAGTTGTTCAGCTAAAGGAACAAGGTGTTTTGCTGGTGTTTTTTTATATTCTCGACTTCACAAAAAATTATCCATGCCGCGGCCATGAGTAATTTGAAGAATACTTTCTTCCAACACCTTGCAGATTTTCTGTCCAAATTGTATGTTGATATTTGTTGATATGCTAGATCAACACACCACATATATTTATTGTAAAAAATTATTGCATTGAAGTTAATTTTTTCTCCATATTTTAGCCTTCTTCTAGTTACACGCACGGAGTTCGAGTGGCAATTTGACACTACCAAAACATCTTTGGTATCTGTCTACGTCGCAGACATTGTACCTGAAAATCATTTAGGACAAGAATGTCGGAATCTCCCCTAAGCATTCGAAAATGCCTCATGTTACATATGTAGTCGAGCATATTCATTATTAGATCACTTGTGAACAAACAATCAAACCACAAACAGACGTTAGGGGACCGAATTGCATTACAGAGTTTTCCCACCACACATTCTCCAAAATTACCTTCTACTGAATCGAGTTCTTTCTCACAGTAAATGTTAAAATCATAAATATACCCAATCATTAAATCGCATCTTTGCCATATTTTGATTCCTCTTTTCGTAGGTTTTAACGGCACGTATTGTTGCAAAGACGAATAGCCTTCGAGTGTTACCATCGTTTAATCTATTGATTGGTAAGAACTCTCAATTCTTGCTTTCTGGAATCTCATTTTCAGACACTCTACAACTTTATATGTCTTGGACAAATCAGTGAGTTTTCAGGGTTAACAAAAACCCTTTGGACAACAAAAGCATAGACCTACCTCGTCCAATCGCCTTCTTTATAAAACGATTGCTAAGGAATTGGTTAATAGGCCAATATTAGACCAAGACCAAAGATATAAAATATGTCGTCCAGTACGGACGCAATTTCAAATCACGGTGAAAGAAAAGTTAATTTAAAGTCTTTACATTGTAACAAGAAAGTGGTAGCTAGCGCGTTAAGTGTTCAAGGTGCAAAAATAGTTACCATCCAGCATGTTTGCTCCAATCTGCAAATGAAAAATCTGCTACTTGTGCACATGTGGCCGATGAGGTTATACGAGATGAAAAGGAAGAGATTGTAAGTGTGGACCTATTATTAAGGTTAGTAGCTGAATTGGAAGATAAAAATGCTGTCCTACAGGAAAATAACAAGCTCCTGCGGGAGAAAATAGAAAATCTAAATAGAAACAAGGAAGCAGGGAACGATACAAAAACAATCCTCAATATCAACAAAAAATTGAGAATTCCTCGTCACAAGGGCGTAAAGACGGCAACACTGTACAGCAGCAGGAAAAAGAAGATGAGGTCAATATAACCCACCATCATGGGCAGGTTAACAACAACAGTAACAATGTTTTAAATACAAAGTTCCAACTTCAGCGACATCAAAGAAGGAAATTATACGTAATGCCGAAGCTTCACCCGAGGAGGAGATAGAATGGCATGGATCTATTTAAATACAGTTAAAACGCACGTAACGGAGACTATGATACTGGACTACATCAAGAAAAAAACAGGTTTTGCAAATGTTAAAATAATAGTAAAGGAAATACCGGGTGATCCAGGTAGGCTAAAACGATTTGTTATCACTGCACCCCTGGAGCTTAAGGATGAATTATATGAACCAAATTTCTGGCCACGCTTGGTGGGCATAAAGCGTTTTATTTTTTCCAAGCATAAAGAATTCTTACTCAGCAATACTGAACATTTTTTTATAAAAAAAAAAAACAACAGATAATTCAAGTAATATTTTTAGCATTTTTTACATTAATGGTCGTTGAAAAACAAGACCCAAGAAATTGAAGCTTTCCTGCAAGAAAGACCAACCTGCTACAGTGCTCTTAGTTTCGCTGAGCACTGTCTTTTGAATGAAGAAATCCAGCTACTTAACATTCATGGTTTTGAACATGGGGCCTCCTTTTGTCGAGGTAGTAATCGACATGGTGGTGTTGTTATGTCGGCTTCGGGTCAAAGAGTGAAAGTGTTGGAGAGCCTGGCTGAACTATGAGTTGAGAGTGAGAGACACTGGGAAGTTTGTGGCTTGGAATTTCTAAATTGTGGTATTGTTATAGTAACTATATATCGCCCACCAAGTGGGGATTTTACCGGGGTTTTAAATGTGATGGGCCGAGTTTTGGCCTCTATTTTTAATTTAAATAAGTGCACTATTATTAATGGAGATTTTAACATACAGTTTGACATCCTATTAAGAAAACTGGAATTTTACGGACTAAATCTTGACAGCTGTCAGTTGATTCAGAGGTGTCTCACTGACAGGAGACAGGTGACATGCTATGGGGGGCATCTCTCGGACGTAAGAGTCGTGAGGCACGGTGTGTCACAGGATTCTATATTGAGGCCGTTATTGTTCCTCACATATGTTAACGATATTGCATCCTCCCTTCAGCAGGGTAGTGTTACATTGTATGCAGATGACACTAATTTTCTTGTAACTGCCAAGGAATGTGAATCGCTGAATGAGAGGTTGGCTGAGTGTAGAGAGGGTGTCACTGATTCAGTGGCGACGCTAGGGGGTGGCCAGGGGTGGCCTAGGCCACCCCTAAAAATGTATCGGCCACCTCTAAATTACAAAAGTAACTGTCAAAAATGTATTACAAAAATAGAGCATTAACTAAATATTAAAGCAAGCAACGATGGCGCTGTCAGGTAGGGATATTGCGTTACACTTGTATTAAATGAATGCCGTTGCTCCCAAGCTTCTTTCTTCCACCCGATAGACGTGAATACTCAACTATTCAAAATGAATTGCTAGAAATACTTGCAAATGAAGTACTAAAAATGGTTAAAGATGAGGTAAGCAACGCAGGATTCTATGCTGAATTAGCAGACGAAAAGAAATTTATCCAAGAAAGAACAAATGTCTATTTTTGTAAGATATCTTCATAATTCGGAAATAAAGGATGCGTTTTGGGATCCGTCCACGTAAAACAGCTAAATGCCGAATCACTTACAAAAATCATAAAAAAACAGGCTCTTAAAATATGAACTTAATCTAGAAAACTACATTGCGCAAGCGTACGATGGTGCAAATGTTATCAGTGCAAAATTAAGTCATTGTTTATACAGTAAAAAGGAGTGCAAGCTCGGTTAAGACAGGCGGTACCGCATTGTGTATACATTCACTATTATAACCACGTACTTAAATTAGTTATCGTCGACTGTTGTAAAGGCATTCCAGAGTTTTTAATTTTTTTTTTGGTTCGTCTGAGAATTTGTATACGTTTATGAGCAACTCAACCGTTCATGCTGAATTTTTAAATGTCCAAAATAAACTATGACCAATTAAACAACCTAAAGAACTAAAAAGGCTGCAGCAAACCCGTTGGTCGAATCAATACCATATGTGTAGTCTTTTGGTGCAAACATTTGAAGCAATAATTTGTATTCTCCACATTTTTGCGACAAAGAATACAGACAGAGAGTTCGAAGCTAAGGGACTGCTTCAAAATCTTAAAAAAACCTATTATGTATGATCTCTTAAACAAATTCTTGAAATTATATCCATGCTGTCCACTTATTTACAATATAAGGAAATGGATTACTGTAAAGTAAATAAATATTATGGTTGAAGAAAACATGTGAAATGAGAGAAAATAATAGTTTTTGGGAAGATGTCTGGAAAAAACCTGAAGAACTAAGTAAAGTATCTGGTATCACAAGTAATAACAATTTGGTGGTAAAAAGGAAGAAATCCCTGCCTGCGACATTTCAGTGTTTTAGTTCCGAATTGCAAGCGGACGACAACTGGCAGGAGGTGGAACTAACCCCAACTAACCCATTCTTGACCGGATTTTAAATGAACTATGAAACAGATTTGGTAATAATAAAGTTATTTTTTTTTGGGGTTAAGCGCCTTACAGCCAGGCCACGACAATTTTTAAATATTTCAGTGCCATTAGAGCCTGCTTCTAGTTACACAATTCATTGTCCAAAGTGGGATAACGAATCTCTTAAAGCCGAATGTCTTCTGTTGACTCGAATGTTGGCCAGAAAGATCTTCTTCGTACTTAAAAAGAATAAAAACCTACCTTCGGACAACGATGGTTAATGATTGGTTGTCAAATATTGTTATTTTAAGTAAAAGGAAAAAGCCAAAACACTTGATCTTGATTATGCTATAGATGCAGTTACGCAAAATCATAATAACAGACGAATTTTGCTTTTAGCTTATTTAAGTTTAAAATTGTTCTCTACTAAGGATAACTCTTTAAAAATATCAGAAATATTGTTAAATAAGAATAATTTAACCTTATTTTATTATTATATTGTACATTTCTTGATCACCCCTTTAAAATCATTGGCCACCCTCTGGCCACCCCTCTTATGATAAGCTGGCGTCGCCACTGCACTGATTGGTTTGTGGCAAATAAGCTTAACCTTAACCATGAAAAAACGAAAAATATTGTCTTCTCGCTGAGGCAAATAGACATTGATAATCCAGACCAGGTCAAGTTTTTGGGAATAACTTTAGACCCAAAATTGACATTTGAACTTCATGTAAATAATGTTTCAACAAGGGCAGCCTCTGGAGTCTTTGTACTGAGAGGCTTGGCGAATACTGTGGTGTCAATGATCTGCCTTACGGCTTATCATGCTCTTGTGCATTCCATATGTGTATTTGGCCTTCTGACTTGGGGACATCCGTCCCATGCATCTCGGGTATTTGGAGTACAGAGCAGGACAGTCCGAGTCTTGGCTGGGATTGGGTATAGTGATGAAGCCAGACCATACTTCAAAAAAGTTGGGATTCTTATTCTTCCATCCCACTACATTTAATCATCACTCTATGTACGTCAAAACTTGAATAGATATGCAACTATTCAGAATTTACATTCTCACAATACAAGATCACACATGAATCTTCAAATTGAGTTTCTCAGACTTAAAAAGTCTTGGAATGCAACACTACATTATGCGCCTGTTTTTTTCAACAGGCTACCTCTGAGGGTCAGGGAGTTGCCAGTAGAGCGCTTCAAAACGGTAATAAAACATATTTAATATCTCAAGCTTTTTACAATTATAATGATTTCTTAAATTGTGATGTTAGTGATCAGGATTTTGTCTAATATGTTGTGAAGTGGAGTTTCCTCTTTCGTGTATAGAAATAGTTTATTTTAAATCTCTAAATTTGGTCTATGTATTTGTACTTTGTTGTGTCCTTCCCAACTAAAAGCTTTTAGCTTTTATCTATTTGGAAACATTTTCTATTAACAATTGTAAAAGTATTCTGTTGACAATATTGACGATTGTAAAGGTATTTTGTACTTATCATTAATAAATTATTCTTATTATTATTAATTTTACATCCAAGTACGATCATTGTTTGGGCTACCTGTAATACCGAAATGGCTAGGACCAGTATCCTCCCCATGGAGAAGTGACAGTGACATAATTCGAAAATTGAAATAGCATAATATCCATTATAGTCTTTATCGACGTTTAATAATATTAAATCAACTAGATATTTCAACAGTGCCTCATTACAATCCACTACACGAAACAATCATAGTTTCATACACGTCCATGTGCTGGGTATTTTGTTTTGAATATTTGATTATTTGTTGGTATAGTCAGTAATATACATGAGCACTCTCCTGAAAAATATCTTCATAAAAACATCAAACTCACAAGAGTTTCTCCCAACATCCAAAATAACACCATTTTTTCCTTCCAGCCAGCAGTGGTTTGAATTTTGGACGAAAATTTTCGGTTGATGTCTAGGAGGCACATGGCTAAGTAGCTTCAGGTTCTTCCTCGGCCGACAAATCCGAGTCTTCTGCATCTTCATGAATATATTTTTTTCGAAGTAGAAGAACGATTCTCGTCGTCTTTGTTATTTATAACTTTCTCCGCTGTCTTTCTCTCTAACATCTGATATCTCGAAGGAATTATTTTCTAAATCACTCAGGGCCGCAGCTACAAGTACTTTCTGGGAAATAATACGAAGTCTTATGACTCTGTAACAAAAGCCTTATAATATTAACGAGGCCTTTTGTACCCGACGAAAACCACTAATGGGGCGAAAAAGCCCCAATGGAAGTTATCCCCAAATATCGGTGAAAATACCAACATCTGATAAATAGTTTTATTTACCCAGACTTCATACACACTTAAGGTTACTTTTAGATTATTACAAGCTGATAAACTTGTTATGTAAAACCATCTGTTCATTTGCATATGGAGTTGTGCATCCATCTGACTTATAGACTACTCTGATGCACATGCTATTTCAGGGCATCTAAAACCCACCAGTGAGCTAGGTTTGTTCCGCGAGGCCGAAAGTCCAAACTCCAAAAGGGTTAAATAAATAAATAAATAAAATGAGTAATCGCTTTAAAAATATAAACCCACCGATATTTATCTTAGCTTACCTGCCTAACATTTTAAATTTCTTGTTATCGACAGAATACTGACATAGATCACCAGTTTTGAACCAGCCATCCTCGGTGAAATCTCGCTTGGTTGTCTCGGGTCTCTCGTGATACCTCATGAAAATGCCAGCTCCTTTAACTACAATTTTAAAAGATACTGCTTTTTAAACTTTTCTGGGAATATTTTTTCTGCTAATCTTGACGATAAAATTACCTAAAAGTTCTCCGGAAGGATCATTTCCGTTGGCATCTTTCTGGCCATTTTTCTGATATACCAAAGTGCCTTCAACATTTGAGCATTCTACCACAGTTCTAAAATAATTAAAGCAATACATATTATAATGTGTAATGATACATTAAATTAACTTGCAGCAGGCTTGAATGTGAATATTCAGAAACCATATTTTTAACAATATTCTTACTTTCCAACTTTATGTTCGTCTTCTCCTTCGGTAACTTCGACAAGTTTGGCAGACACTCCCGGCAAAGGCGTGCCCACATAACCGGGTTCTCTGTCGGAATCGTACATATTCGATAACGTCATCCCAGTCTCAGTCATTCCATATCTAAAATAAGAATTTATACAATAAAAAACACGCACTAACTGGTAGAGAGGACATGGATTTATAGACGTGTCAATACTAAATCTTGAGACCCTAGCTACTCTTTGGGACAGTCAATTCTGTCCTCACAAAACCACACCATTAACGTAAACAAACAAGAAAAAGCTGTAAAGCCTTAATTAAAAAGCCTCGTCTGAATCAAAAGGCACCTGGGGAAGAACGCACAATTTTTTATTTGGTAAGTACTTTTTGAAGGGTCACCTTTGGATCTCCGACATTCCAAAGTCAACTTTTTCATAACATCTCTTCTTAGATGTTCAAAATCATCATCATCAATCATCAACCAGCCCTTAGAAAGTCCACTGCTGGACATAGGCCTCCCTCATGGCTTGCCACCCAATTCTATCGTGACTTGCCTGGATCCAGTTGTTTGCGATTCTTTTCAGGTCATCGGTCCAACGTGTAGGTGGTCTTCCTATGTTTCGTTTATCGGTGCGAGGCCTCCATTCGAACAACCTTTGTTCACCTGTCGTCGCACATTCTGGCCACGTGTCCTGCCCAATTCCACTTTAATGTGGTTATTCGCTCGACGATGTTTTTCACGCCGGTTATTCGCCGCAGGTCCTGGTTTGTGACGTGGTCTCTCAAACTCAATCCAATCATTGACCTTTTCATTTTGCGTTGTGCTACTTTGTTTTTTCGTGGATGTCATCGTTAATGTGAGTGTTTCTGCGCCGTATGTGAGCACTGGCAGATCGCATTGGTCGAACACTTTTCTTTTCTGGCAGGTGGGGAGTTCGCTCTTGCCAAATTTTAATTTTCCATAGGCCGCCCATCCTAGGGTGATCCTTCTGTGCAGCTCGCATGTTTGATTGTCTCTAGACATTCTTACCTCGTGGCCCAGGTACATATATTTTTCGACTCATTCAATTTCGGTGTTATCGATATATCTTCGCTCATGACGAGATTTATCATGATTCTCGTTTTGGGAAAGTTCATTTTCAGACCAACCCCGGAGCATGCCTCCTCCAATTCGTAGAGCATTAGTCTCGCCTCTCCCAAGTCGACAGTTGTTAGGACTATGTCGTCCGCGAAGCGGAGGTGGCAAAGTTTCCGACCATCTATGATTTTTCCCCGTGTATCCCAGTCAAGTTTTTTGAAGGCATGTTCTAAAACGGTGATAAATGGTGTCTCCTTGCCTCACACATCTTCCAATTTCAATGGGGTTGCTGGCTTCATGTAGTCTAACTGACTCCAGGTTCATTTTGTTTCCCTTTTTATGGAGTAGTATGGTGGTCGCTTCGTGCCACTGATCCGGGACGGTCTTGAATGTAGACATAGGTTGCACACTGTTCGTATTTTCTCTAATAGGAGGGAGCCTTCAGCGTTTTTTGCTTCTGCAACCATCTCGTCTTTTCCTGGTGCTTTATTGTTTTTCATTCTTGACAGAGCGCTCTTAATTTCTTCGGTAATGATGTCTGGCATCTCTTCTGATCCTTGGTTTACGACACCTCGTTCTTGTGTAACTCCGTGTAGGTTTAGGGGTTCTTGGATGCGGCTACGGTATAATTCGCAATAGAACTAACTTTTCCACGATGCTCAGAAATTCGTCTCTATTTGAGGTGATGTTGCCATGTTTATCTTTTAATTTAATTATTTCAGATATACCCTCGGTAAGATTTTTGCGTAATATTTACTATACTATACTTCCATTCTTCTCTATTGTTTCTTGGGTTAGTTTGAGTTAGGCAACTACCGTGGTAGTTTCTGATGTGCCTTCTAATTGCTTTAGAGATTTCCCTATTTTTCCTCTCATTTCTGTACTGGTGGTATTTCTGAGTGCTCTCATTTGGTTTCGTTCGAGGATCAGGTTTTTCGTAGTTTGTATCGACCCTGCCTTAAAGCCTCGGTTATTTCGCGGTTCAAGCTGTTAATGTCTGTAGCATGGAGGACATTATTTTGTAGTGTATTTGTAATATGGGTCTGAAATCCTTGAATATCTGTTGGTCCTGTCCACGTCTGTTTGGATGTTTTCCTTATCAATTTGTATCGTTCTTTACCGAGCTCTATACGGATCTTGCAACGCACCATTCTGTGGTCGCTTCCGGAATGCCAAGGTTGTTCAGCACTTCCACAATTTGTAACTTGTCCGTGATTTTGAAATCGATCTCATTTCAGGTTTTACCATTTCTACTTTCCCATGTCCATATTCTGTGAGGTTTTTTTAATGAAGAAGCTGTTCATTTGGTATAGATTGTGCTGTAGTAAAAAGCTAAACATAGTTTCGCCCCGGGCATTTCTTCCTTCGGACCCGAAATTTCCTAGGCATGTCTCTGATCAATCAAACCTATTTTTGCATTGAAGTCTCCACAAATTATGGTGGACCGTGTTTTTGTGTTGTTCAGGGTTAATGTTACGTCTTCATAGATGTTCAAAATACCGCAGTATAATTCACAGCCTTACATTCATCTTCAGCTACTGAAGGACAGATTCGATTTCTGGCGTCTGGAGTCCACCCAGAAATATTTCCTGCGTCCTCATCGTGTACCTGAAGAATTTCGTCGCTGTCTCCTGTATTCTAGCGATATTGTCCCGGCTTCTCTGTACAGCTGTCTCATTGTCTTGAAATACTCCCATCTGTAATTCATGATCGTCCTTAGCAGTTTCCGTCCAAGCGTGAGTAGCTTCTCTATGTTGGTCTATGCTATGGAGCTCCAATCCGGCGCGGCGTGCATGGCTATTGGTCTGACGTAGGTGTTGTAGTCCGATCTTGATGTCCCTGTCCAGTCTTGATTGCCCCATGATGTAGGGGTATATTGCGCTCGCTGCTAATCCTGCGTTTTTCCTGGTGGTCTGCAAGTGGTCCTCCTTGAACGTCAGGAGCGTGACTCCTAGGTACTTGACGGTATCCTTCTCCTCTGTGCTTGTCCCGTTGATCATGATATGTGTCCTTTCTCTCCTGCGTTTTTGGTTGAAGTTGATCAGTTGGATCTTCTCCTCGTTGACCTTTAGCTTCCACTTCTTGAAGTATTCCGCTATCTGCTGGGTTGATGATGTATAGACCGCTACGTCATCCGCGAAGAGTGCTATTTGGTTGGTCTGCTTCCTTGGCAAGTCATTTATGTATATGTTCAACAGCGTCGGCGACATCACGCTTCCTTGAGGGAGCTCCTGCCTTATTGTCAATGCCGTTGATTCTGTCCCGTTGATCAGCGTTGTTGTGGTCCTGTTGGGTCGGTACGATGAGGTTGGGCTCCTGTCCTTTCTTGGTTTGGCGATGATGATGATACTGGCAATTTCGGGAAGTAGTGCAGCCTGATCGAGGCATTCATTGACTATTCCGTCCGGTCCTGGCGCTTTGTACGATCTGGCCCTGATTATGATCCTCCTTAGCTCTCTGGGGCTCGTGATTATTCTTCTCGTGTCCTGCAGTGGCAGCGCTTTTATCTCGTCCATTGTCGTCTGTACTCTTCTTTTTGCCCTGTCATCTGATAGATTCTCCGTGAGGCTGCTGATATTGGCGAAGTATTCCATGAATGCCTCCGCCTTTTCTGTCCTGTTCGTGACGATGTGTTCTAAGCCGTCTCTCGTCACCGGCGTGACCGTCCAGGGGCTGTTCCTGTTCTTCATTTTTTTGATGTGCTTCTAGATGTTGTTCTCTCGGCTTGCGGCTGTGATTCTGTTCTTCCAGGCATCGTTGTTATATGAATCCAGCATGGCTCGAGTAAATTCGCACTCTTCCAGGTAAGGTGCTCTGTCATTAGGGTCACGTGTATTCTGATATGTCTTGCGTAGTTGGTTCCTTCTCGCGATCGGTTCCTGAATATGTAGGGGCGCCTTGTCCTGCTTGAGTTCAGAGTTCCTGGGGATGTTGTGCAAGTGCAATGTGCCCAAAGGAGCGGCGCTTATTATCCTGATCATCACGTCTATGGAATCATCTATCTTTTCAGGAGTGTCCAAGTCGCGAGATATCCGTAACTCTGCGTTGACTTCCCTCCTGAAATTTGTCCAGTCGGCGGCGCTGTAGTTGTACGTGATCCTAGGGGCTGCGGGGGGTTGGCTGATGCATCGTCTTGAACATTATTGGCAGGTGATCAGACTGCAGTTCCGTCATGGTGGTTGCTGTGGCGTAGATACCCTTTGCTAATCCTGTGACCAGCGTAGAGTCGCTTACATGGTATTGAGCAATTATTGTCCTTCTTTTCGGAATTATGAGGTGGGCGTCGTTCCTGTCGATCCAATTCCTGAGTCGTGTCCCTGTCCTTTGTCCGTGTTGTTGTTTCACGAGGTGAGCTTGGCGTTTAGGTCTCCTATGGGCAGGGCCTTGGGCTAATTGAGTAGTCTTTCTAGCTCGTCTTCGTTGAGAACTTGATCTGGCTTGTTGTATGCTGAGATGATCTTCAGGTTGTTTGTTGTTATCACCACTGTCTCTATACTGATCGTGTCTGTTGCCTGTTCCTCGAATTGGATGCTCCAATTCCTGATTTGGTCGATTCTTGAAGATCATCTCGTATCCTACGATGCCTGGCGCGCGATCCTTGGTCTTGATTTCATTGACACTGGCGTCGTCCTGGCGACGAGTTCTCTAAGCTGGCTGATCTTGCCCCTTATTCCGTTGATGCTGATGTGAAGAATCCGTAGTCCTTCAGACATCAGTACTTTGCATGGTTTCATATTCGTTCTTGGCCGCTGATAGTTGTGCTTTCAGCGTCCTTGAAATACCAAAACTGAATACCGGCATAGTTTTCACTTAAAAAATCACCAATTCTGCATTATCAATCGGATCGATGCGATTTTTTGGTATTGTAAGAAATTTTGGTTGCTACAGATTGTTCGGTTTTCCAGTATTAAAATATTATGTGGTAACATATGGTGCCAAAACTGGAAATCGCCAAGTTTAAATTCAACGAACTCACTCTGTATAAAAGGCGTCATTATTTCTAAAGTGTCTTCTTGTGCGATATTTTATGTAGATTCTCGTCAAATAATCGATTTTTCCTTAAAAATTACAATTTTTCTTCTAATTTTCTTGACCTACAAATCGATGTTTTTACATTTTCCCTCAAAGGTACATTTTCCCGACATTTTCAAAACAGAGAAGCATTTATAGACCTTTTCTTCTCTAATTCCCTATCGAAAACTCCCTAGAACGACCCAAAGTGACCCCTTTCTCGCCCAAAATCAATAAGATCGCCAGAGCATCTAAAAAAAATGTGTAATAACTGGGAAACACAAAATCAGATTACCAAAAACATATGACCGTCGGTTGCTTCCAAATGTTATCTGAAAACGTGCCAAATTCCAAATTTCCACTCGCA
>MU182794.1:250058-264068 GCA_016904865.1 Pissodes strobi | reverse complement strand
CCCACTATTCAGCTAAGATGACCTCGATGTCTTTTGAAATTTCCATTACTCGTAAAAGTGTGTTTATTGGTTTAAAAATACGGTCTTCTGATGGGAAAATAAGTTATCCATTTGAGATAGTCTTAAATCATTGATTTATACATTTTATTTATTTATTTATTTATTTAGTACTTACATGCACACCACAGAGCAAAGCTCCAAATGGTACGAAAAGAGTTAAAACAATTAATCGTAGGACATTATTTAAAACATTTGCAACACTTAACATTCAATACATATTCGATAATAAAACGTGTAAGAAGAATAAAAAAAAAGTTCAAGGCACAATACGCTTCAGTGAGTTGAGACTTATGTTAAAAATATCTAGGTGGTTAAACTTGTCGTTGTACATTGTAACCATTCGATCCACAAATGCTCTTTGTCCGTAGTTGGTTCGGTGATAATGTTGGTGGAACAGCTGTTGGTGTCTTAAAGTTCTCGCTGGTATCTTGAGGTATAGGAGTCTCAGTATATCGGTACAATCAATCTTCCCGTTGATCAGTTTATGAAGAAAAAACAGAAGCTGGTTCTCTCGTCTAGCTTGCAGCGATTTAAGACCGCAGAGCAGGAGTCTAGTGTCATAGGACAAATCGCGATAGGGGAAACGATGTTTATACAATAAATATTTAACAAATTTATTCTGCACCCTTTCGAGCCTAGATATGTGACACTGGTACTGCGGGGACCAAATGGTGCTGCAGTATTCAAGTATACTGCGCACTAGAGAGTTGTAAAGTGTCGTAATTGCCCTGGTGTCCGTCATCAGTGCAGTGTTCCTCTTTATAAATCCAAGCAGCCGTAAGCCTCTCGAAACTATTTGATCCACATGTAAAGTGAATGACAGATCTTTGTCAAACAACACCCCTAGATCATTAAAGACAGTTACCAATTCCAGAGTCTCACTATCGATGGTGTAATTGTGGTCAATTTGATTCATCCCCTTGTAAAAGCTCATTTTTTTACATTTCTTGACATTCAGTTTTAGGCAGTTTTTCTTGTACCATAAAACCAGGCGCTCCAGATCTTGTTGGAGTCCGGTGGACGATGTTTCCGCAATATTATAAAATTTTAAGTCATCGGCATACATAAGAAAGTCCGATTCTTTAAAACATGACGAGATGTCGTTGACAAATAGGGAAAACAGAACTGGACCAATGTGGGACCCCTGAGGCACACCGACAACACCTGGATCTCCTTAGATGTAGCCCCGCCCATGAGTACACGCTGCCGACGATCCGACAGGTAGCTTGCAACCCAGTTCAAGTAGTGAGAGCCAATTCCAATCTTTGAGAGCTTTATGAGAAGCAGCTCATGGCAAACACTATCGAACGTCTTAGATATGTCCGTGTATATAACATCGACCTGCTTTCCCATCTCCAGACTGGTAACTAGGAAATTTTGATACACCGCTAGGTTGGAATTTGCTGAACGCCCCTGGAAAAAACCGTGCTGATTTTCGGTTATGTAGTTTTTGTAGGTACGGAAGATCTCATCTGTCAGAATTGATTCCAAAATCTTCGGCAACGTGGATAGCATTGATACACCTCTGTAATTACCGATTTCGGTCCTATCGCCGGACTTGTAAATGGGAAAAAGGGTGGAATGCTTCCAGAAAGTTGGAAAAACTCCTTTGTTGAATGTTTTTTGGAAGACGGTGCAGATTGGTGCAGCAAGCGACTGCGAACAACGATTTAAAAAGATAGGTGGAATTCCATCTGGGCCGGCGTTTTTACTGCAGTCAAGCTCCTTGAGCTTCGATGTAACTTCGACTATGGTGAATTGATGCTGGAGTAGCGTGCTGCCCTGCACAATAGTCTCGTGTATTTCAGGATCCACAGTAATCCCGGTGTGATCGGAATAACTTGATTGGAAGTGAGCAGCGAAGGCATTTGCTATTTCTTAAGGACTTTCGAGGAAATTGCCATCGTTTTGCATTCTTTTGGGTATGCCAGAATCCTTTTTCAATGAGTTTATAAAACCCCAGAAGTGTTTTATATTTTCCGGAATCATATGTTCTGCGGATGCGATGTGCGAGGCATAGCAAAGCTCAATGTGAAACTTGGTTTCCCGGCGAACACTTGAGCATATCTGATAGTCACACTCGCTTCCAGAGCGCTTGTATCTTCGATATAGTTTATTCTTATGAGCTATCATCTTTTTTAAAGCAGGAGAGTACCATTTTGGGAATTTGCCACTCGTTACTATTTTGGTTGGAACGTGTGTGTCGATCGCTTCTTGCAGAATGTCGTAGAATTGTCGCACCAGAAGGTCTGTATCTTCCTGGCTATCAAGGAATGACCAGTCGGCGTTGTTCAGGAAGAGATTTACTTTTCAGTAATCAGCCATTGGAAACTGGTGCAAAGTGATGTTAATCTTATTGTCTATAAACTGTAACGTGTGGCTATCAAAGAGGAATTCTAGAGAGGGATGGTGTTCGTCACATTGTACTAGTGAAAATTCGCTTTTGGTTATTTTCGAGTATCTTTTATCGCTGACAAATACCAAGTCCAATATTCTACCCAGTGCATTCGAAATATTGTTGCGTTGCTGGAGCTCCAAGAAGTACATACAGTCGATCACAGCTTCCTCTATGGGATTACGGATACCCGTTGGAGTCAAATAGCCTTCTTCTTCGAGCCATCTCACGCCAGGCAGGTTGAAGTCGCCGAAGATGAAAAAATTGGCGTTGTTATATTTGCTGGCTACGCTTTCACAGCTGTTTGTAAAGTGACTATAAGCATCCAGGGCTGATCCAGGAGGGAAGTAAACACAGCAAAGAATTTCCTTGCTGCTACCAAAGTTTGTTTCTACCCAAACGCTCTCATAGTCAAGGCTCTTGAAAGCGGAAACTGTTCTCGAGTGGTACTCCGACTTGATGGCGATAAGGACGCCACCGCCTCGGCTGCAGTCCAGTTGGTCATAGTCGCGATCGCAGCGAAACACTGAGTAATTTTCAGTGAAAAACTCTGATGAAAAATGATCCCGGGAGAGCCACGTCTCCGTAAGCATGATGCAATCATAATCGCTGTTAACAACGGACATCATAATTTGTGGTGCTTTAGTGCGCATTCCCCGAACATTTTGATAGTAAATCGAGTTAAGGTTTTTGTTATGGACTCTGTAACTTGGGTGTGACGACGTTAATTCCAATATCGGAGGATGATCTGATTCAGATTCGTTGAATAAATTTAAAAAATTGGCTCGTGGTTTACTGATGCGTTGACGTGTCTCCGCTGCCTAGGTCTGGTGGAGCTCAGTGGAGCTATAACTTCATTCCATAAAAACCGGGTAATTTTAAGCTTCCCGTTTAGGGTTGGTGTGCAGAACGAATTTTTTTCCTCTTCAGTTGTGAAATTGTCCATACTCAGAAATACTGAGTTGTTCGTGTCATTGTGGACGTGCTTGTGAACGTTCGAGTTAAGTTCGTAGATAAAGTTGTTGAGGACTGGTCTCTTTGAGGCATATGCAGGACCTATTATGATTAAATTAGATACATTGGAGATGTCCATCAGTTTTGACCAGATGCGGGGGCCAATCACTCTTCCGAGAGAAGCATCCTTAATTCCGGTACAAAGCAAGATATAGTCTTCCTTCGTAAGTTTCAGAAGCAAGTCAGAATATTTATTTATTATGTCTTCAACAGTGACATTTCGCGCGTACTGGCAGTTGATGTCACAACTACTGTTGGAGTTGCTCTTAAGCAACATGCTTAAGCCTCTTGTGTGGAATTCTTCGCCGATTATGAGCAGTTGGCGCCTCCTAAGATTCTGATCATTGGTGGCACTGTTTTTCAGGTTTGGTTGGTTGTTTTCGCGGACGGCAGGGTGTAGGGGTTGATGAGAATCTGGGTCAGTTTGAGATTCAGTATGCGTGGCATATAAGGTGTCGGTTTGGGTGGTTACATTTGCTAATTGAGTTTTCTCTCCAACTGTTTGTATCCCTTTCTCATTGCGAGTTGGCAGCTGGTGGCAAGTTTGCGTTCCTTTAGGTGAGGAGATTTTATTGTCTGTTTGTGTCCCTGCTTCCATTGATGTGTCTGAGTTGACCTGGCGTTTGAGCTCGTCAATGTGAGCTGTCATAGTTTCGATCCTTCCTCTTTGGGATTCTATTTTTTCCAAGTATGCTTTCTCTACATCTGCGATTTCTTCTTGGCATGATGTGGAGCTTCGCTTCAGCCTTGTTATGTACTGGTTCTTCTGATCCAGTTCGTCTTTCAGGTCACATATTATCTCCCGCAGAGTCTCGATTGTATCTGGTTCATGAGTAGTTGCTTTTTCTATACATGCTTTGGAGCACCAAATAAAATTATCGTTGATTATCGAGTGATGTCGCGTTCTTTCCAAGCAACTTTTATGGTATATATTGTTGCAAAAAATACATATCAGGTTACCCTGATTTTTCTTACAACACTTGAACACTGCCGCCATTTGGTCTGTTAAATATTCGTATGTTTTACATTAAATCGAAGGGATAAGGATAACACAGAGCACACCCTTCTCGTCCTGGGGCCTATCAGGACATTTATTGACAAACACAGGTGACCCTAGGATAAGTTTGGTAGACAATAGGAAAAACAACAGGAAAAAAAAAGTTTTATATGTACATGCATAACATTATGTAGAGTTAACATTATTCGAAGGTTTATCGTATGTCGTATAGTCGTGCGAAAACTCCCGGCGACCAAATTGAGAAGGATTGTTATTGTTTACGCTTATTTAAATTTGTTTATTTAAAACGATAAGTTTTTGTGTGTTGAAAATGGGAGGATTAGTATCGAAGAAAACTGGTTTTTCTGTTTTTATTTATAAGGGTGAGCGTTTTGGAAATGTATAGCTTACCCGGTAATGCGCTGTTTTCTAAGCTCTTTCAGTGCATACGCGTAACATGAAAAACGACACAAATTTACCACTTAAAACTTGCAAATATGACGGAACGATATTCATAGTATACTCTGCTAGCGTCACATTCCTATCTATACTACTTTTAAAATGTTTCCTAGATTTCCGCATCTTTATTACAACCAAACACACACACAATACTTACAAATTCTCATTAAATCTATAATGGACATTTTTGCTATTCTAATATAAGCAAATAGTAGTATGAGAATGCCAATAAATCTCCCCCCACTATTCAACTAAGATGACCTCGTTGTCTTTTGAAATTTCCATTGCTCGTAAAGTGTGTTTATTGGTTTAAAAATACGGTCTTCTGATGGGAAATTAAGTTAACCATTTGAGATGCGCATAAATCATTGATTTATAAATTTTAAAACGTTTCCTACATCTCCGCATCTTTATTACAACCAAACACACACACGATACTTACAAATTCTTATTAAATCTACAATGGACAAATAGTAGTATGAGAATGCCCATTCTCAATCTTATTAGAAATGAAACACGCTTGTTGAATTTCCTGCACAGAATAACTTTTATTATAATTGAATGAGAAACGTTCAATAAGCAAATATGCTGACATGTCAAGGTGATAGCGCCTAAATATACAGTGGCGTACCAACAAACATAGCATTTTGGGCTTAACGATTTCAACACTCCCACCAGCACAAAATGTTTACACTTATATTTACCTTAAATACCTATTACACCTAACAAATTCAAAAATTTGTAATGTTTAACTGAGCTCAAACCTTTTGTAACAACATCAGCAGGCATGTCAGCTGTCTGTAAATACTTCATTTCTACTAAATTGTCAGAAATTGCATCACGAATTAAATGATGACGTGTGTCTATATGCTTAGTCCTCTTATCATATAATGGATTTACAGACAACTTAATTGCGCTCTGATTGTCATTGAATAACGTAGCACAATCAACAACTCCTGTTAACTGAGCTATTAAGTTTCTTAAGTAAATAGCTTCTTTTGAAGCTTCTGAAACCGCCATATATTCGGCCTCAGTACTTGATAATGCAACCGTTATTTGTTTTCTACATTCCCAAGATATGACTGAACCAAAAAGTTTAAAACAATATCCTGTGTATGATTTACGATCATTCGAATCGGTTGCCCAGTCAGCGTCTACAAAACCTTCTAAATTCGAACTATCCTTATGAAATATTAAACCATAATGCTTAGTGTGTTTTAAATATCTTAAAACGCGCTTAGCCTGTTTCCAGTCAGTTTCGTCAAAACAATTATTGAACTGACTAAGATAACTTATCGAAAATGCGATATCAGGCCTAGTTAAAACGGCAAGATACATCAAGGACCCGATCAGTTGCTGATATGGCAATTTCGTGTTACATGGCTTCTCACTCTTCTTAAGATTAACATTGACTTCCATGGGCGTGCTTACAGTTTTACAATCCAGCATATTAAATCGTGTTAAAATTTGATTTATATATTGCTCTTGATCTAAAGAAATTGTATTGTTCTTTTTATCAATGTTTACTCTCATACCGAGACATTGTTTAATCTGCCCTAGGTCCTTAATCTTAAAGTGTTGCCCAAGTTCGAATTTCAAATTATCCGTTTCGACCTTATTATTTGAAAAAATGAAAAAATCATCAACATACACTGTTACAGAGGTCAACAAACTATCTTTGGTTTTTATATATAAACAAAGTTCTTGATCAGATTTTTTATATCCTAAGTTTTTCAGAACGTCAAACTTAATGTACCATGCTCTAGCAGATTGTTTAAGACCGTAAATGGCTTTATTTAACTTTAAAACTTTATGTTTATCATGATTTTCGAAACCTAAAAGTAACATCATAAAAACGTTTTCTTCAAGTATGCCATTAAGAAAAGCTGTGGTTACATCTAAATGCATGATATCAAATTCTAATTTTACAGACAATGCTATTAATAATCTAAGGGTAGAATGTCTTACCACGGGTGAAAAAGTTTCGTCAAAATCGACACCAGGTTTTTGAGTAAAACCCTTCGCAACTAATCTAGCACGGTATCGAACTTTGCTGTCACAATCACTTTTCTTCTTAAAAACCCACTTGCACTGCGCAATTGTTTGTCCGTCGGGAATATCAACTAACTCCCATGCTTGGTTTTCCTCGAAGGAAATCAACTCTTCTTCCATCGCTTTCTTCCACAAGTCACCATCTGGTCGCCATAATGCCTCGTTGACAGTTTCTGGGTCAGTGCCTAGATGAATATTTTCTGAATACATGCAGCTGAAAGAATTTCCCAAGTTTCTCGATTTCGGTATACTTTCTGATCTTCTCAACACAATAGGAACTTCTTCATCAGGAGACAAATCGCTTTCATCATTCACAGCATTCTCCCAAACCTCACCAGAGCTATTAGAGAGTACTTCCACATCTTCATAAATATCATTAGCAACTGGTTCTCCCACTGAAACTGATATCTGGTCGTTATTATCTACTGTGTTTGCTGTACTGTTTACCATGATGTTCACTTCTTCTTTGATATTTTCCATAATGGTTACATCTCGGCTCGTAAATATTGTATTTTTCTTAGCATCATAAACTCGATAACCTTTAACTTTGTCATCGTACCCTACTAAAATACACTCAACAGCCTTTCTGTCCCACTTTAAGCGTTTTTCTTTGGGAACATGTACCATCACTGAGCTACCAAAAATTCTGAGATTTTTCACGTCAGGCATTCTGCCTGTCCACAGCTGGCTCATATGCGGTTTTATCAAGTCCAGAAGCTAGTGACCGATTTCGTAAGTAGACAGCAGTATGAACTGCCTCGGCCCAAAACTTCTTTTCAAGATTTGCCTCGAACAGCATACACTTAGATTTTTCGACTACAGTTCTGTTTACCCTTTCAGACATCCCGTTTTGTTCCGGAGTGTAGGGGTTTGTTTTTTGATGAATAATTCCATTGTTCTTTAGAAATTTTTCAAACTCCATACTACAGAACTCACCACCGTTGTCCGACCTCAAGAGCTTTATTCTTTTGTTCTTTTGATTCTCCACCATATTTTTAAAATTCTTAAAACAATCAAACACTTGATCTTTCGTTTTTCGAAAATAAATAAACGTCATACGGCTAAAATCATCTTCAAAAATCGTAAAATACTTTGACCCACCAAGCGACAGAGTTTCCATTGGACCACATACGTCGGTATGTATTATTTCCAAAATATCCGTAGCTCTATATCCTTTATTTTTGAATGGTAATCTAGATTGCTTACCTTCACAACATATGTTACAATTTTTCTGTCCTATTTTTAGAACACCTGGATAACTAAGTCCTTCGACGATCCCATTCTTCATTTTGTTCAGATAAGCACTGTTAAGATGCCCAAAACGACGATGCCAGACTTCCCCGGTAGTAACCGTTTCCGCTGACAATAAACACTTGTCGGCATTCCATGTGTTTAGCTTGTAAACGCCATCCTTCAAATTAGCTGTTCCAACTAACTCGTTTTGTTTATTGAAAATTTTGCAGCAATTATTCATCAACGTAACGGTGTTTCCATTATTTATCAGTTGACTTACCGATAATAAGTTCGTAGCCAATTCGGGAACGCACAACACATTTTTAACAGTTATTTTATACCGATCATGTCCAACTACAGTCGTTAAATTTGTATCACCCGATCACCCGAACAAATAACAGAAACATTAGTCTTATTAGCCACCATAATTTGTTGCAAATTGGCGGAACTTTCGATATTCGTCAGCCATTCTTTATTTGCAGTCAGATGTACACTCGCACCAGAGTCGATATACCAGTCTAATTTCCTAAATGACCCATTTAAAAATACTACACTTTATTTTAATAAAATTGGTTTCCGATTTTTTATTACCATTTCGGCTGTCACGCCAAAACTGCCTACTGGCAAACGCACTTCCACTGCTGTTGACATCTACTTTCATGTCCAATAGTTTAGTTTTTATCGACTCGGTCGTAATGGCAATTCCTGAGTGTTCGATTGCCATAATCATGGGTTGAAATTTATCTGGCAATCCTGCTAACAATAGCGAGCCAATCCATTCATCATTGATGCTGAAACCTGTACCTCGTAACTTCTGGCCTGTTTCAACAACTTGATTAACATAATTTGCCATACTTTCACAATTTTCCAAACGGAAAGAAATCAAACTTCTTAGCAAATTAATTTTTCTTGCAAATCCCTTATCATCGAACAACGTCTTTAACTTATTCCATAAAACCACAGTTGTTGCTGCATCTTTTATATGGACATATAAAGATGTGTCAATTGTTAGGATTAACTTTGCCTTGGCCTTGGCGTCATCATCACGCACAACTTCTGATATACATTTAGATAAGCCCTCTAAAATCAGAAAGTTCTCTGCAGCAAACGCCCAATCGTCATAGTTTTCTCGTCCTTTCAGCCTTGGGACATTAACTATATAATTAATTACCAGCCATACTTGTGCAATCACGCGGAAATTTTACTAACAAAAACACGGTATCATATTTCGGAGGTTATAGTGGGCTTTGCGACGGCCTGGGCCCATAACCTATTAGAAATGAAACACGCTTGTTGAATTTCCTGCACAGACTAACTTTTATTATAAATGAATGAGAAACGTTCAATAAGCAAATATGCTGACATGTCAAAGTGATAGCGCCTAAATATACAGTGGCGTACCAACAAACATAGCATTTTGGGCTTAACAATTTCAACAAATCTCCCCCCACTATTCAGCTAAGATGACCTCGATGTCTTTTGAAATTTCCATTGCTCGTAAAAGTTGGTTTAAAAGATGGGCTTCTGATGGGAAAATAAGTTGACCATTTGAAATAGTCTTAAATCATTGATTTGTAAATTTTAAAATGTTTCCTAGATTTCCGCATCTTTATTACAACCAAACACACACAATACTTACAAATTCTCATTAAATCTATAAGGGACATTTTTGCTATTCTAATATAAGCAAATAGTAGTATGAAAATACCCATACTCAATCTCCCCCCACTATTCAGCTAAGATGACCTTGATGTCTTTTGATATTTCCATTGCTCGTAAAAGTGTGTTTATTGCCTTAAAAATACGGTCTTCTGATGGGAAATTAAGTTAACCATTTGAGATGCGCATTTGCCATTGATTTTCTAAATTTTAAAACGTGTACTAGATCACTGCATCTTTAAACACATATACAATAGTACTTACAAATTCTCATTTAATCTATAGTGGATATTTTTACTATTCTAATATACGCAAATAGTAGTGTGATAATACTTATTCTCAATCTCCCCCTACTATATCGCTAGAATGACCTTGATGTCTTTTGACATTTCTATTGCTTCTAAAAGTAGATTCATAACTAAACAGCATAAGGTAAAGAATGTTAAGTACCTCTGGAATTGCAGAAGGTACTTCTGTCATTAATTCGGCTGTTCTCAAAGAAGCTCGCATCGCGTTCACCGCATTCATTGATACGCGATATAGAGCGTTTCACATTAATGACCCATCTACTTTGTTTAGCTATGTTTATAATCCACTAGTAGTATAAGAACCCGTTAATAGACAATTTTTTCCACACTCAATACTCCAGGGAAATAAGGTAAAAAAGAGGCCATCTGCGGAATGAGGCTGAACAAGCTGAATTTTTGCAGAGACCTTCGTTTTGATGTTCCAATGAAGCACAAAAAAATCTCATATGCCTACCCTTGTGCGTCTTGAGATATCGAAGGTCAAAAGTTATGAAAATCGGTTTTTCGCGAAAATCTCGCTTCCAGTGCATCTGACGTCGTAAGAACCCATAACAAAACTTACGTAAAATAGTATTCTCTACAAAATTGTTCATATAAATTTTTTTCGTACGACCAACCGTTTTCGAGATATAGCATGCTAAAGCGGGAGCGCGCATTCGTAATAGGTAGTACTGTATTATACGATCATCTGCAAAAATATTTTGAGCATGAATTAAGTCCATATCCAACATCACTATTTGACAATGAAGGCATGCGAAAAACCGCAAAATCAAAATTGTATAATATGATGGAGCCTGTCAATATTGAACTCAATGAAGATAATGTAACCTACGTCATCGATGGTGGATATTTGCTACATCGTGTCGTATGGAACAAAAACGATACTTTCTCCGACACTCTGGATAGATATGTTACATATTTGCAAAGGCATTTTGGTTCTAATATAATTGTTATATTTGACGGATACTCAGACAACTATAGAAATATAAAAATAATGGAGCAATTAAGACGAAGCACTGCACTGTCTACATCCTATCAAGTTCGCTTTGATGCAACAATGATTGTGCCAGTCATCCAAGAAAAGTTCTTATCAAACCAATTCAACAAAAAGAATTTTATTGAAATGCTTATTGAACAACTACAAGCTGCCAACATCGCTACAAAACAAGCCAAGGATGATGCAGATGTTCTAATCATCGAAACAGGCATGGAAGTATCGCAAAAAGAAAGAACCGCCGTCATCATTGGAGAAGACATTGATTTGCTTGTTCTCTTAATAGGACGAACTCAGTCACATCACCGACAAATTTTCTTAAAGAAAATTGGCAGAGGGACTACATCAACACGAATTTATTCGTCTAAAAGTCTCGGCAAATATCGTCTTTGCAAAGAAAATATTTTGTTTTTGCATGCCCTCACTGGATGCGACACTACATCCGCACTATTCAACAAAGGAAAACTTCAGGTTATGACAATGTTTGAGAAACATCCCGATTTGACTCACTCGGCTCAAATATTTCAAGCAGAAAATTGCCCGCCAGATACAGTATTTCAGAACGGAAAGCGTTTTCTGTTAGCTATGTATGGTGCTCCAAAAGATGAAGTGAACCTTGACAAATTTAGATACACCCAATTCATTAAGGCTACATGACTTAATAGACCTGTTTAATTGTCAACCCTTCCACCTACCAGTGAAGCAGCTCGACAGCATATTTATCGGGTCTACTACCAAGTACAGATTTGGCTAGGGAAAAATCTACAACCCGAAGAATGGGGTTGGGATTTTAAAAACGACATATTACAGCCGAAAACAACACTACTGCCACCTGCTCCAGACGAACTATTAAATACAATATTCTGTAATTGTAAAAAGGGGTAGTGGCGCGCAGTGCGAGTGTAGAAAAGTCGGGCTGCCATGCTCCAAAGTTTGTGGTGAGTGTCACGGACAGGCATGCCTGAACCCGTCAATAGGGTTGCAAAACATTGAAGACTTCAGTGACCTTGAGCCTGAAGAGGTTTTGCCAACAGACATAGAGCCAACAGATATAGAGGAAGCATCTGACGAAGATAATGTGTTGATGGAGGTGCTAGTGGAACCCGACGAAGACGAGGAGGAAGGTAAGGAAACATAAGGCGCGTAGTCCCAGGTGCAAAAAATGATAGATTAATGTTAAAAAACTTTTCCTAAGATCGAAAACATGGATTAGGCCTACTGGGGATGCCATGTCAAAAAAAAAACGCGCCTTGTATTCTATTTCAAAAGTGGTGTGGAAAAGAATGTATTTTTTGTTATTAATTATTTATTATATATTTTTTTTATAAATAAACAAATTTTGAAGGGCTTTAATAATGGGAATTTAATTTTCCAGTCTAACAGATTAATGAAAGTGCTTTTATATTTATAGCTCTGCAGTATAATACAGTATTACCTATTACGAATGCGCGCTCCCGCTTTATCATGCTATATCTCGAAAATGGTTCTTCGTACGAAAAACATGTATATGAACAATTTTGTACAAAATACTATTTTACGAAAGTTTTGTTATGTGTTCTTACGACGTCAGATGCACTGGAAGCGAGATTTTCGCGAAAAAACGATTTTCATGACCTTTGACCTTCGATATCTCAAGACGCACAAGGGTAGACATATGAGATTTTCTTGTGCTCCATTCGAACATCAAAACGAAGGTCTCTGCAAAAATTCAGCTTGTTCGGCCTCATTCCGCAGAGGAGGTTTTATTTCTCTGGAGTACAAGATAAATATCATGTTTACAATTTCTTTGTTCGAGAAACCGTGATTTTGCGATTATAAAAATGAGCATCTAAAATTCATAATTAAATTTACCACAATAAGATCATGTTGTAAAGTAATGTTTACACTTACAGTATACACAGTGTTTGGTTATTCTTCAATTTTGAGCTAGTTTTTCGCGATTAAGGTAACGTTTTTCTCTGAAACATCATATATCAAAATGAAAAGCTCTCGAATATATGTCCTATAAGTCAATAATATGCGGTATGTTTCATTCAAAACACATGGTTAGTGCCTCGGTAAAATGAAACATATTTTTAAAATGAGGCCTTAACTATGTATAGCTATATTTCACAATACATTTCTAATTATGCCAATATATTCCGTTCCTATTACATGTGTAACCGAAAAATACATACAATTATGGATTAACCTTGCCCTAAAGCTCACTGACAACTTAGAAGACCATACTGAAAGAAGTAGGATCTTCATATCGTCGAATGAAAATATGGCTAAAACGTGGAAAATTGATAAATGCTTTTCAAATCTTAGAACCATAGATTATTTCCTGGTAGCTCAAGTTGGATGGAACCTTTTATTAAATGACAACTAAATAATACAAGTTTTCGCTATCGGCCAAATTCGGTGTATATCGACCTCTGTGACCTTCAGCAACGTTTCCTTAAATTTAGGGAAAATTTACAACTTCTAAGCGCCTTCAGAGTTTGTGAATGGTTTTTTTTAAAGTAGCTTTGACCATATTACGTAAAATGATTAATACGGAAGTCAAGATAAAAATCATCCTTAAACTCTAGTCCACATACGTGTAAGGGCTTTCAAAATAAGCAACCCCGGTCGTTATTTATTTGATTTTGTTTTTATTTCGTTTTTATTCCACTTGTCTACATATAGGTTTTTTGGCACTCTCTTCCACCTATTATTGATGTCGTGAAAATGTTTTTATTTTGAAAATTTTTGGCAAAATTGTAGTAAATTTTTTGCATGATGATGAGTTTTTCTGTTTTTTTCTCTTTCAGTTATGCTGATACACTTATGTGGACTGAAGCTTATACAGAGTCGA
>MU182794.1:216110-234153 GCA_016904865.1 Pissodes strobi | reverse complement strand
ACAGGACAGACAGACAGGACAGACAGACAGGACAGACAGACAGGACAAACAGATAGGACAGACAGACAGGACAGACAAACAGGACAGACAGACAGGACAGATAGACAGGACAGGCAGACAGGACAGACAGAACAGACAGGACAAGCAGGACAAGCAGGACAGACAGGACAGCCAGGGCAGACAGACAGGACAAAATTTCGCCCCCTCCGACCGTGGGGGGAGGGGCCTAAATTACCTGAAGTGGAGGATGAACCAAATGACGATATACTTACTGATACCTTAAATTTGGCACGTTTCGTGTAATTTTCTGAAAAGTCAATAATAAAAGATTCCCATGTAAATCCAACTTCTGGCCAATCAGTGTAAGTATTTATAATACTACATTTTCAAAGCAATAAAAAGTAATTTAAAAAAGCGTATATAAAAGGAAAATGAATTAAAAAATGCCTCAATAATAAAAAGGTTAAAAAAAAAGTAATAGAAAAATGCAAACGAATAGCAACAGATAAGTAAAATTAACTAGATAGAAAAAATATTAACCGGTTAAAATAATATTGAAATAAAAACAAAGTACTGTACAAGTAAACAAAAAAAGTAATATCAAAATGTGGCTGCAGAAATTCGAAACAGTCTGTTTTCTTTTTTGTTAAATAACAGTTATTGAGCTGTCCAAAAACCTTGAAAAATGCTTAAAACAATAACGTTATAATATGATGGCTTTTAAACAAACCTAAGCATCATGTCAGGCATCGGTAATTTTGCGAGTGTCATAGCGTTAAGGCAGAAGAAATTTTTATTGACTTTGATTGTCATTTAGTAGTAAAATTCGGATCCAAATTTACTTTTACTCAGAAAGTATAAAATTATGGTGGTATCGGCACAAGTATGAATATCTTGTCGTTGGCGTTTAGTTTGAATCGAAACATTTATACCAATTTTACTGTACCTGATTAATAGACGTAATAATGTAAAAGTGTTACTGAATATTCAAATTTCAATTTCGAAAACATGTTCGTGAGCGCGAAAATTCCTTTCCAATAGATGTTCGTTTCGCCTCTGAATAATATTAATGTCAGTTTTTGTGATTCGAGTTTCTTCTAAATAGGTATAATGCCGAAGTATGTTTAATTTATCTGCATAATTAGTATAGATGTTTAGGGAGTTTCGAATAATTTTTAAATTTTTTCTATTCAAAATCCCAGTTCTATATCCCTATGGTAAATATTTAAAAATCATTGGAAGACCACGTAAATAATATTAATAATACCTACTAATACACACTCCCTCTTCTGTCCCTTATTATTCCCTTCACATATAACAGCAATAGCATAATAATTCATAACGTAGCTTTAATATAGGGTAAAAAAAGCATTGAAAAATCCCACAAAGAAAGTAAGATAGCGAAGTGCGGCAACGTCGGTTTTTAAATTTTCTGTTAAACAGCAATAGTCCAAACGGGGGATTTTCTTGCGGAAAATCGCCCTATACAAAAAATTTCGATACTCCACACCTATGTTTCTTGTTGTTTCGTAACATTTAGTTTTGGGAAAATATTCAAATTCTTGTACCAAAAAAAAAAACGTTTCCGATATTTTCAGTTGAAACCATTCTCTTTTATTTCTCAAAAACAAGGGTTCGTGTATTTTTTCAGAAAAAGGTTACCTTATTATTTTTTTACAATAATATATAAAATCAAATATATTACATTTTACAGATACACACATATATACACTTTTCGGGTAATAATTACAAAAAATACTACACTTTTGTGTAAATAGATTTTACGGAATTTCACTTCTTTGTTTATTTTTTTTATATAATATAGACCCTACCAAAAACGTGATACTTAATATAATTATGGGTTTTGCATCGAAATTACAAGTTTTGCATTGACTTTTGATCAATTTTTGAATTTTAAAATTAGAACTATAGTATCTTCCTTTTTGGTAGGGTTTTTATACACATTTTTAAATTAAAAATATTTAGCGGGTGTTTTATTCAGTTTTCTGTCAAAAATTCACACATTAACACATTTAACCTCTGGTCGCCTCTTCAAATCTGTCATATCCAAAACTCAACAATATAAAATAAGTGAACACGTTCTTGTTTGATATCAGTATTTCTCCAATGCAGCAAAAATGACAAATTGTTACAGGGCTTTTTTACGAATTTAAAAATAATTTAGAAAATTATTCCTTCCACACGTTTTCAGCCACACCAACATCTTATAAGGCTTAGAATAGAAATCCGCTTTGGATCATTCAATTGTTGAGAGCTTTATATTACCAATGCTTGTATATGGACGTTACCAAGGTAACGACTCAAAAGCCTTGTTAATACAAAGGGCATAAAAGTTGAAGTTTCGTTATATTGAGGTAGAAAAGTCCATATATGTTCTAGAACAACGTGAATTTCACTAAATTTAATGTTGTCTCGTTGTTGACAGATTTGTGGAGGCGGCACTTATATAAATAAAACAAATCGTCACTTTTGGGAAAACTACAAACTTTTCGGCCTTGCAATTGAAAAATGGAAAATTCAGCGGTTAAAAAATTGCGTTCAATAATAATAATTATAAAACCACATATTATTAAATGTAGTTTGTATTGTTAGCGAATAATTGTTAAAAGTTATGTTTTCGTGCTATTTGTTATCAAATTGTTGTGTTGAATGCCCCAAAAAAGTTGTCTCAACGTTTAAGAAAAGAACGGAGTTTTTCTTGGAGAAACGGAAGCATGGCTATTGTAAATGTCCTTACAAAATAATCTTCATATGAACAAAAAAAAAATCATTAATAATGATAGATTCTACAGAGCAAAGTTTGGCAGAACGTACTTTGGCTCTATATTTTTTCTTTCAGAAATATGAGGCCTAGTATGCATGATTAAAAAATTAATAGAAGACATAAACAAGATATCATATTTCGTAACAAAACCACATTTGCAAAACAAAGTAATTTTGATCAGTTTTAAATGAAATGCTAATAAAAACCTAACCTAAATAAATTGGTAACAAAACAAATATATAATTTTGGAAAAATGAGTTAAAATGCAAAACAAACAAAAAACTAATTTTTAAATATAGGATTACAAAAAAAATCTAAATATCAAAAATATTTTTGGTGTAGGCTGGTATGTCATGATGCGCAAAACAGTTTCTACCGATCGTTAGAGAACAGATAACAGCCCTAGAGGCTCACAAGCATGGCCTCCATAAATTGCTTTTTATTGGGTTTTACGGAACCAACTACAAATTATGCACTTATCGGCAAAAAAGGCGTGAAAAGATTAAAATTTGATCTACAACCATAGGTAAGAATATACATTGTGGAAAAAAGTATGGACTACTCCTAATAATTGGGCTGTCTTTAGGTTTCATGAGAAACGCTCGAACAGGTCAATTTAGTTTTTCAGTTACCCACATTCTGACTGAATTCATTTGTTTTTTTATTGACATCTGTCAAAAATATGACGTCATCGACTTTTTTTTTTAATGACAATATATGACATGTGATACATCATTTGAAAGGTCTTTTCTCACTAAGTATGTTCCTAGATTTTTGGGCGATTCTGTCGCGCCGTTTCAAAATGGCGACCGTTCAATAGTAAAAATTATCTTAAGTTAACTCCCAGTAAAAAGAAATCTCTTATTTGTAAAAGAAAACTATTAATCAATTGTCAATCACACTAAGAAAGTCCTAAGAATGTATCATTCAATGCCTGTCCCATTAAGCTTCTTGGCCTGAGCTTGTTATTAAATCCATCGTGGAAAAAGAAATTCGATATCTCAATGTCGACGAAATCAGTTGTGGTCATAGTAAGCTTAGACAAATCAAATAAACAAACAAAAATTATTGTCAGTTTGACAAGTGCTAACATTAGTAAGTTTTACTATCATTGCCTTGTATTCAAATGTTTTTCTTTTTATAAACAAAAAGTGTCGCTTAGTGAAAAAGAACGTATTAAAACTCTTACGGTGGTTGGTTACGGAGATCGTCGCAGATCTACTAACGAGGTACGTAAACTTTTTAATCAAATTCATCCAGACTGAATTCATTTGTCATGAGAACGCCGATTTCGCAATCCACCGTTTGCAAGATTTTTAAAAAATACGAGGAACATGGCCGTGTTAAAAATTTACCTAAAAGTGGAAAGCCGAAGGTACATGAAAATATTCAGCTTGACATCATATTGGCTGTTGAAAAAAATCCGCATAGTGCCAGTCGGGAAATAGCACTTGATATGGGAGTAAGTCACAAATCTGTGCAAACAATTTGGCACAAAGAAAAATACCACCCTTACAAAGTCTACCTGGGACACGAATTAAATGAGGATGATTTCGACCGAAGACTGCAATTCTGCGAAATCATGCAACCAATTTGTCATCAAGATAAAAACTTTGCCGCCAATATTTTATTTTCAGACGAAAGCGTCTTTTTACCTTAACGGTACTGTAAACAGGAAAAATTGTGGATATTGGTCCAAAGAACATCCACGATGGACTCAAGAAGCTCATAATCAATCACCTGAGAAACTTAATGTATGGGTAGGCATATTGAAAGGTAAAGTGTTAGGACCAATTTTATTTGAAGGAAATCTTACTGGTGGTCCAGTAAGATCCTCTGCAGTTTGATCTTTTGCCAGCTTTAGTCACTCTTTATCCTGACCACAATAATCCCGATTTGCCAAGTTTAAATATTTGGCCACAACAAACTATGCAAGAGAAGTTCGAAAATATCTCGATTTAATGTTTCCAGGAAAATGGATTGGACGACGGGGTCACGTTGAATGGCTACCAGCTCACCTGATATGACCCCTTCGGACTTTTTTTCGTGGGATTATTTGAAATCTAAGGTTTTTTTTTAAATGGACCAAGAAATATTGATGATCTAAAGTGCCGCATAAGAGTGGTAATTGTTAGCAGATCTTTTTATTAATATTTCTATAAATTATGATTGTTCTTTTTTGTTATGTTCTTGTTTTGTTTTATTTAATACTGCTCGCTGTTTTAGTGTAAGTATCAATAAAACTATGCTCAATAGTTTGCGTCTTTTTCTAATGAAATAAAAAAGAGTTTTCCTTTTACTGGGAGTTAACTTAACATAATTTTTACTATTGAACGGCCGCCATTTTGAAATGGCGTAACAGAATCGTCCAAAAATCTAGGAACATACTGAGTGAGAAAAGACCTTTCGAATGATGTATCACATGTCATATATTGCCATTTAAAAAAAAAGTCGATGACGTCATATTTTTGACAGATGTCAATAAGAAAACAAATGAATTTTGTCGGAATGTAGGAAACTGAAAAACTAAATTGACGTGTTTGAGCGTTTCTCATAAAACCTAAAGACAACCTAATTATTAGGGGTAGTCCATACTTTTTTTCCACACTGTATTCTTCTAGAAGGACGCGTAGTGCTCTAAATTCGTTTTAAAGACCGTATTACAACGCGTCTCTTTAGTACCGGTAGAACACTGTAAAATCTATCATGAAAAAAATTGTTGCACAATTCAAATCTTCAGTCAAATAGTTTCTGAAATATTTATTGGAAAATGCCCGATTTTATAACCCAAAGAAGTAAATGTTACTTTTGAAAAAACATATTTCATAAACTATATGAGATTTTGCTCAGATGCAAGCAAATATAGACATGCGTCGTAAAGTTGTTGGATCCAGTCTAATGATTAACTTAAGGAAATTGATATTTCGTCACCATTTTTGCCATATATATCGCACATATAGATAATTGTAAAACTAGGGTATATGTTGTTACAAGTTCTCATTAGTACAATAGTTACGAAGTGTCTGTTTAATTTTTATTTGACTGTGTAATGGCGAAATATCGATGCGTTGGTTGAAATTGTTGAGGCAATTTTTGGCTAAAAAAAGTCGTTTTTCCTCGCAACTTTGAAAAATTTTACGACCTTCGGCCCTTTTAGTTTCATTTTCACATTTTCAGTTAGATGTGTATGACAGAACGTTAGCTACCACGCCGCCGTTCCGTTAACATAAAAATGTTAGCTGAAACGTACAATTTTGAAAAATCCAAACTTTTGAAGCTGTTGTAGGTTTCGGCCGACGGAAATCGTGCAATATATTTTTGTTCAAAATTTAAAGCGACTCAGGATATGTGGAAAGGTTGCGATGGGATTTCTTTTAGTTTCCATTGGGGCAATTTTTTTATAATATCCTCTATACCGTGTAACAATGTAAGCATTTTAAAGTTGTATTTATTTCGATTAGGTTTAAAAGTACTTGCTTCAACGCGCCTAAAAAATAATTGCCATTTTTTTAGTTATTAATTGAGTTTCGTAGGGAAAGTCAGATTTTTCTGAAAATTTCGGCGAAATTTAAAAAGTCATTCTCTCACCAATTATGAAATGAATATTAAAATCAATCTACTGACGCCTATAGATTTGGAAATTCGCCACTTTTACAGAAATTTTTGAGTTTCGGCCAAACCTTCAATACTGTATTTAAAAAAAATTAAATGTTCTACAGTTATAGATGTATTTATTGTTTTTTTATGTATACGTTTAAAAAATCTATGTATAATGTTTAAAGAAAATGGTTACATAAAATAATTTTAAGAAATTATATTATTATGAACTTTTATATATTTTTATTAATATTATTTTAAGAAAATAACAATAAACGGTTTCAAAACAGAAAGCGGTTAATCAAAAGTTCTGTTTTGAAATTTCCTAGGTATAATTAATAAGGGATTTTGAAACTACATAAGTTTAATTTTCTACTTTATATAATTACGATGATTTGCCATTTTATATTTTTGAATTTGACTGCCATTTTTTTTGTGTAACTTTTAATATATTTTTGCTTTTTTTCGTAGTTAATTAAGTTTAAGTTCCTATCTTTTTACTATATACTGTAGAGCAATTTTTTTTCGAATGTAAGACTGAATGTATGTGAACTATTCCATCGTTTTGAAAACAAAATTTCTAACGTCTAAGAAATTTGAAGTTTCGTTATTTTGTGTAAAGGCAAAAATCGTTCTCTGGTGTCACCAATGAAAGAAACTACTTAATTAAAATTTTCATCGTGTACAAAGTAAAAAACGATAAACGTTTGTAAATTTTTGTAAAAATTAAATTTTAGGATTACGAGGGGGTGACACTACGGTATTTATTTTTGCAAAGAAAAGACAATTATTGAAAATTAGGTTTAGGCAAAACCGAAACGTTACTGTGAATTCGAGGCATTATTCGAAAGAAGAAATAAATAATTTGTAAGATATAGGTATTTAAAAAAATTGTGAAATTTTAGAGAAATTACGTTGCAATTATTTTTAACCAAAATTTGATGTATGAAAATTGTATGTGTGACAATGTATTAATTCTATTTACTGGAATAGCAATCATTAAAAAAATTAAAAAAAACATATTTGTTTAATTCATAATAATTCATGGCATGATTCTAACCATAGAATCTTCCCAGCAATTGAGTCATGTGACGTTCACGCAGTGATTCTTCTTGTTGAGATTTTAAAAAGGTTGTACTGAGAGAAATTACGACAAACTCACGTAAAAAACAACTTTATTATGAACGAAAAATTAATGCTTACAAAAACCGGGGTTGTGAAAGACTCAATCTAGAGGCAAATATAATGTACCCAAAACACTTGAATATACCATAACGCGGATATATAAATCAACCCGCTATCGCCTAGACATGAACAAATTCGGCTTATAGGCCAGTAGGCTTCAAATACAAATCGGAAATAATTGCTACAAAAGGTTTTATTGTTTTAATGACTTCATTGGTTGCCCAATATGACTATCCTAGGTTTTCCCCCTCGGTGGAGTTGTGCTTAAGTGGTGGGATAAAAATATAAGCCCAAAAGGGGTATTTTTGCGGTTTTTCGGTTATATCTCGTAAAGGACTCAGAATATCGAAAACATGATCCTATCAAGAGTTGTAGGGCAGTAAATTCTGCATTAAATGAGACCAGACGCATATTTTTTGGACCACCCGTTCCCATACTAGTGCTCATCAAAGTTGGACACATTTTACATGTTTATAAAAAAAAGTCGTTTTAACTTCTGCTATTTGGTAATATCATCGAAACTACACATATGTTTTCTGAAAGTTAATTTCATAAAGTGCTGTATATCAATAATTTTAAGAAAATGTTCACAATATAATATTATTGAGGATAATAATATATTAATAATAATACTATATATAACTGAAAATGTGTTGTGACTTGAAAGCCATTGATCATGAAACTTTGAAGCAGATGTTTGCACTGAAACTTGAAGAGCTTGAGCTAAATGGTCCCACTGCCAAATTGTGGATTCTCTACTTCGAAATAACTACTCTGGTGAAGCAATTCATCCAGGCTGAGAGGAGTGGCGACTGGAACCTTCACCTCACCACTGTTAAGAAAATGCTACCCTATTTTCATACCAGTGGGCATTTTCTGTATGCAAAATCTGCGCAGCTCTATTTACAAGATATGATGGGCCTTGAAAAGATAATATCACAGGAAGACTATACACGGTTTGCGCTCAATGATTGGTTTACTATCAGAAGGTCTGATAAGTTTTAGAGTGGGATATGGTCGGACATGACGATTGAGCAGACCCTAATGCGCTCGTTGAAAAGTAACGGAGGACTCAGTCATGGTCGCGGCATTTCAGATAGCACTCTGAGTAGATGGATTCTGACCATGCCAACTGTTACTACAGTGACCCAGAAGGTCGAAGAGTTTTGTGGGGTATCCCTCACTACCACGGAGCAACATGTTGATGCGAGGGATGCTAGAGTGCAGCGTGACAATGCAGACCTTCAGTGGTTTCAATCTCATGATCCTTTCCCTTTTACTAATTTTGTTATGTCCATCAGCACCAGAATCATCGGAGATGACTTAATCAACTGCCATAGAGCCTTTGAAATTGGAAATTCATTAATGCTCGGCCTGTTTGGTCAAACCTTTGACAAAATCAAGTTTGTCCGTAAAAAGAGAGTAATCAGTATACAAGGGTTCAGATCTAAGGTGACCATTGATGGAGAAGATGTACCAGTGAACCCTGAAACCATATTTCACCGGATAGTACTCCTCAAGAAATCCGATGATCAGCTTAAACAATTCTTTCATTATGAGCTGGCACCCTGTCCCCTCTCTCTGTTCGATGCAGCTGGAATAAGGAAGACTCCCAAGTCAGTGTTATATGACTTCTTCACACCACTGAATGAGGTAAACCTGGAAGGAGCAGCTTTTCTCATCGATGGTGGATTTCTTCTCCTCCGGGTTTTGTGGAAGAATGTGGAAACATTCCACTTAATCTTAACCAGATATGTTGAGTACCTAAAAAGACACTACAACCGAAGTGCGACAAGTGTTGTGTTTGGTGACTACCCGGAAGACCTGTCCACCAAGAGCATCAAATCTGCTGAGCGCCTCCGCCGAAGAAAAAGACACACTACTCCTGAGGTCATCTTTATTGAGTTAATGGCCGTGACCATGACTCAGGAGCAATTCCTTTCCAACGACAAAAATATAGCGCGTCTCATTAGCTTGCTTACTGATAGGCTTGAAGGTGAAGGCTTCTCAGTAAAGCAAGCTACTGAAGACGCAGACCACATGATTGTTGCCACGGCCTTTGCGGTATCGCAGAAGTATGAGAAGGTTGTGATAGTTGGTGAGGATACTGACCTCCTCATTATGCTCAATGCCCTGGCCACACCATCAGCAAACATATATTTTTCAAAACCTGTATTCGGTCCCAACAGCTTCAAACTGGCAGACAACATCGGAAGGCCACTCATATTTCTCCACGTCATAAGTGGATCTGATACAACCTCAGCGCTCTTCAAGCACGGTAAAAAAAGGTGGTCAAGCTGTTGGTCGAAAATTAATATCTTCTTGAAGAAATCAAACCTTTCTTCGGACATGAAAGTGTGGCTGAAGCTATTGCCGAAGCCGGCCTACGATTTTTAACAATCCTTTACGGAGGTAGGGCAGGAGATACTTTAGATAAACTGCGATTCGACCTGTTTTCCAAAGCCTTTGTGAAATCCAAATTTAACCTGGCATCCCTACCACCAACATCCGAAGCGGCCCGCCAACATTGCTTGAGAACATACCTATAAGTTCAAATGTGGTTAGGGCACCAGATGGATCCGCTCCTTTGGGGATGGCAGGCTTCAAAGTTTGGGCTTGACCCCGCTCCTACCACCAAGGAACCAGCACCACAGTCTCTTCTCTATACAATCTTCTGCAGATGCAACAAAGGGTGTGCCGGTGGTTGTGGGTGTCGGAAGGCTGGGATTAAATGCTCAATTATTTGTGCCAACTGCAAAGGGAACTCCTGCAGTATCTCCCTGCAACGAGATGAAATTGACGAACCAGATGTTGACATAGACCTGGAACTGGAGGAGCTGAGTGATGGGGCGACTAACTCCATATAGGAAATTAGAGACTTTGAGGAGCCGAGTTGCTCACCGACAGCTAAACGTATACGTCTGTGAAGTTTATGTATTGAAATATAATCGTCACTAATTACTTTCAAGAACTATTGTGTTTCTATCCTGTCCCCCATCCTTATATTTGTTGAATGGATCAGTCATATTTTATATTGATGCTGCGAAATGGTCCAACTTTAGGGTGGAACTGTACGGACCTCTATAACTTTTCCATGGATGTGTTAGTTTAGATGATGTTACCAAATAGCAGAAGTTAAAACAAATTTTTTCATAAATATGTAAAATTTGTCAAACTTTGATGACCACTAACATGGGAACGGGTGGTCCAAGAAATATGCGTCTGGTCTTATTTAATGCAGAATTTACTGCCCTACAACTCTTGAAAGGACCATGTTTTTGATATTGTGAGTCCTTTACGAGATATAACCGAAAAACCGCAAAAATACCCCTTTTGGGCGTATATTTTTACCCCCACCACTTAAGCACAACTCCACCTGGGGGGAAGACCTAGGAGAGTCATATTGGGCAACAACTGAAGCCATTAAAACAATAAAACCTTTTGTAGCAATTATTTCCGATTCGTCCAATTTTCTTGTTTTAATCTATTGGCCTTTTTATCCGATATTGGTTCTTAGTCAGCGCTACTTTTCTACTTCAATACTCTCCTTGAAAGTATAGCTGACCAAAAACAGCTAAAACAAGTAAAACTATGTACTACTTCTAGTGACCAAACCAATTCCAGAACGGAAGACTTCAAATTTAGGTCTGGCTAAAGGTTTTGTCATTATCACTAAATAAATATTTATTTATTTATTTATCAACGTATAAGACATTTTAAAACATCTTACAATTTCGAGAGTAAATTATCTCTTATTACAGTTAACTTATAAAATTTAAAAACAAAATTTGGATTGGGTACAACACTTCCAATCAAGATCACACTATTTAATAAAATATTTTAGACTAGATTCAAAAACAGCTACAGAAGAACAATTAAAGATGTCAATATTATCAGAATTGACATTCGCAGACCTGACCATTCTTGTCAGTGACTCATTTTGGCCGTAATTTGTGTGATGGAAGGAAATGAAAAACAAGTGTTTGTTGTGGCCACGCCTTTCGCCCCCTCTTAAGTTAACCAGTTCAAGAACTGAGGAGCAATCAATGTTGCCACTCAGAACTCTATAAAGGAATCACAAATCAGCATACATCCTCCAGACCTCCAAGGGCTGTAATCCCAAGAACTCCCTAATATCATCGTAAGTATCCCTCACGAGGAAGACCCAGTTTAAAACTCACAACCCGAAGAAATTTGTTCTGGACTCTCTCAATTGCATCAACATAAATCCTATAATTAGGTGACCATATTACAGAACAATATTCCAGAACAGACATAACGAGAGAGCAGTACAGTATCTTAAGGGTATTAATAGAAAAGTCTCCAGATGATCGGCACACAAATCCAAGCACTTTTAAGGCTCTCGAATCAATGTTCTGGACATGAGAAGAGAATGACAATTTGACGTCAACCTCTACACCCAGGTCACGAATACTATTAGTACTGTTAATAGGTATGTCAGTCAACTCATAGCGGAACTTAAGTGGATCCCCGAGCCTTGAGAATGTAATCTGAAAGCATTTATTGATGTTTAACTCAATTTTGTTAATTTGACACCACTCCACAAAACATGGCAGGCCACTCTGCAACAAAAGGGAGCCCTCAGGAGACCCTACAGCTCGGTACACCTTTAGGTCATCGGCAAATGATAGAAAATGGCTATTAGTTATACAGTTGCTAATGTCGCTCCCAAAAAGATTAAAAAGAATCAGTGGCAAATCCAGGAATTTGGTCTGGGATAAAGTCGGTTTTTCTACATCTACACCTAACTCACTTAAGATGTGTTTTTCGAGTTTTAATGTTATTCGCGAAATCCACATCACAAAACACTTCCAATGGTCCTCCAGTGTTGTACTGTAGTCCAACATCCCTCTTACCGTTGATGTACCGAAGAATCCACTTTACCAAATGGCAGTGAGCTTCGGTGGAGTTCTCAAGTGCTCTTGATGCAACATTCACCGCATATGCAATATCGGGTCTAGTTGCGACCTGGACAAACATTAAACTCCCAACTATTTCGCGATATAAAAAGGTCTTTTCCATTTCTATAGAATCTGTAAAACTCCATCCTGGCTCTATGGGGGTAGACACTGGTTTGGATTCCATATTCCGTTAAAATTCGGGTGGCGTAACATTTTTGCGTAATAACTATGGAGCCATCATTGAATTTTTGAAGTTCAAATCCAACAAAATTTCGAACAGTCATGGTCACTTTTGTTTCAAATTTATTCTGAATGTTGTTAAACAAAAGATCAGCTTCTTCTTCTTTACTTCACCGTATCAGTCCGTCATCAACATACAATAGTATTATTAGCAGATGCCTGGCAGTTGTTTGTTGTATGTATAAACAAGGATCTGAAGAACTCTCTTTAAATCCAAAATTTCGCAAAAAATCCGTAAATCTTCGATTCCAACATCTTGGTGCTTGCTTGAGCCCATAAAGGCTTTTCTGCAACTTACAGACTTGTGATGAACCATCCTCGAAACCTTTTGGTTGATGCATAAACATCACTGTTCAGTGATGGATCACTCACAGCCTACTAATATCTGAATTAAGATATTCATCAAAGGAATAAAAAGCCCTGTCTATTAGGTAACGTTTCACTCTCTGCTTAAAACTCTTAGTTGGCAGTGCTCTAACATAATCTGGTAAAACATTATAAAATTATTAAAATTTTATAGCCCAGTAGCCTGGACCATTCTGACACCTTCTTAGACGCCAATATGCGGATACCAAATTGTGTCTTGAACGAGTATCGTGGTCATGGACATCTTCATTAGCTCGAAACTGACCTTCATACTGCTTAACATTGTTTAAGTCGTTTATTTAGTCAAGCCTAATAATACATTTTTAAACACAAAAATAAAAAAGCAATAATACAATGTCAAATAAAAGAATACAAATAATTACAAAACAAAATAAAACAATAAGCTATAAAAAAAACAAACAAGTTGTTATGATAAAAGCCAATTTGCTATGATAATTTAATTTAATTAATTTAATTATTATTACAATAATTCAAATAAAAGCCAATTTGTTACTATAAACTATAAATGCACTTTTCTTTAAATTATTATTTTAATTTATCAAAAATATAAACTGAAAGATAGCTCAGGGTGTATAGGTTCGGAGCATGCTTATTAAAGTTTATTTCCGAGTATTCCTTCTAACAAATATAAGGATTTAAATTTGAGATTCTCTTGAATTTTCTTGGTGATAGCTGCCCTTTAATCACCCTATGTTTCCTCCGAGCTTCCTGGAGAGTGTTACTAAAACTGCTGCAGTGCCTAGGATCTGTCCTGTGACGTCGCTGGAAGCTGTCCTGGTAAGGCAAGTGCGTGTGGACTCAGTAGCATGAAAAAAAAATAGTAGAAGGCAGTTAAAGAGTTCACCAAGAATGTTGTTACAACTCTGTTTCAATTTGGCGGAGAGTGTCGCTTGTCTAAGCTTAGGCTTTTAATACAAAACTTGGCCAGAGATAGCGAGAAATAATTCGTTCCAATTAACAATGCTGAAAAATGCTCAAATAACTCAGAAATACATAGATTAAATTAGAATCTTGGAGGATTCGAAACTGGCCTTATCCACTAAAATTGACAACCTTCTAGAGGAGAATGACAAATGTCTAAAACCATTGAGTCATTGCATTCAACTTACAAATATCAGTACTCTCCTGCTCCCTCCATAGACACCATCGAGAAATTTTTTCCAAACAATTCATTAACATGAGCAAAGGCATTGAGAATGCCGTTCAAAGTCAACTGCTTAATCTTACAGATACGTTCATGACACACCTCCAGGAAATGACGACCAACAATCAGTACTCTATATAACCAAACTTTCTACCGAAGTTAGTAACCTCAAAGACTCGAATATCGATCTGATTAAAGTTGTCACTAAAATTCCACACAAGCAATCCAATCCAGTGGATACTTCACCTAAGTCTGGTAGTGTGAGGTGTGAGTCTGACTGTACCTTTCATAGAGGTTGGCCTATATGATTCCTCTGCACTATCCTCTGATGGACCTCCTAAGTTGGCTGTTAAGGCCAAAGATAGACAATATCATAAGAACAATGTGCTTAACCACAGCAAGGTTGGTATTTCTTCTCAGCATCAGAATCACAGCCTGCGCGTCTACTCTCAACAAAGCCAGGTAAACATAAATATAAGGCGGGAAAGAAACAGTCTAATCTGCACTAGCCCTCCTAGAGAGCTCTAAAACGGAGTTTTATCCACAATACCGAAACAGAATATTTGCACTCGACGCGCGTTTCGCTACCCATGTTAGCATCATCAGGAGATGATTAATCATCATGGTTAGCGAAACGCGCGTCGAGTGCAAATATTCTGTTTCGGTATTGTGGATGAAACTCTGTTTTAGTGCATGTTGCCGAAGGTTCCAAACCCCAACGTACTCCTAGAGAGCAACTACAAGTTAGAAATCCTCATATTGGCTCAAGTGAAAAGCTTACCTACATTTACCTAGCCAATTTGAAACCCACCACAACACCAGAATACGTTCTGGATGTTGTGGACTCAAACATTCGACCTCTTTGTTCCTGTATTAAGTTGAGGTCGAAGTTTGAGAGGCCTAGGACTGCTACCTTTAAGCTTGGCGTTCCAGAACATCTTAAGCCTCAATATCTGAGCAAAGATTTCTGGCCTACCGGATGTTATGTGGCCGAATTTAATGTCAGGGTGGGTGCACATTCTGATACTTATACCAGTTCAAGGGTTTTCCGGAATCGCACATACTCTCAGGTTGTAACATAAATTCATTCATTGTAAATAACATTGACAATAACTCTCAATCTATGTATAACTCTGTAAACCCACTAACATTTCCTAGTTCTAGTACAGATAATTATATTTCAAATACTCCCGATCCACTGCCTAATTCCCTTAATATTTATTATCAAAATACAGGTGGGATTCGCACTAAATTAATCAACATTCTCCACTCTTCCACACAGGGTGATTATGATATCCTGGCTTTTGCCGAAAGTTGGCTTGATCTATCCATTGTGACAAGTGAATTTATCTCGACCAATATTTTTGAGGTTTATAGATGCGATCGCAATCAAATTGCCACTGACCTGGAGAGAGGCGGAGGTGTAGTCCTGGCTGTAAATAATAAATTATCATCTTTTCCTCTGAAACTGGTTGGTTTACGACCTTTTGTGCCTGAGCACATTGATATCATCGCCTCCAAAGTCTTACTAAATAACAAATATCTCTATATATTCGTTATCTATATACCCTCCCCGTGCTCTGTGACTAATCTTGAGGCAGTTTATGATTTCTTGATATTGCAAGATACTCTGTATGGTACAGATATCTTGATCCTTGGGGACTTCAATGTGACCGATTATACTAACTACATTGATAATGACCTTCTTTCAACTAGTAAATTAACCATGCTTCTCAATATTATAAATTATCATAACTTTAGTCAATTCAATGGTGTAAGAAACAGCAACAACCGCCTATTAGATCTCGTGCTCTTTAATGGCACTGAGTGCAGTGTTAAAAAAGCCATTGACTTGATTAGCAATGAAGTACCGCATCACCCGCCACTGCTGATCAATGTTTCCTGTATGAGAACTAAAAATCTCTCAAAAAAACATAACGTGAATATTCCTTTAGATTTTATATACCAATTTCGAAAAGCAAATTTTACTAACATATATTGGAAATTGCTTCTCATGGACTGGTCACCCATTTACCAATATACCGATTTGAACTTGGCCTGTGATGAATTCTATAACTTACTATTTACCACAATTAATAACTGGGTTCCGAGGTCAACGAATGCACATAAGTTTAAATATCCTCCTTGGTACACCACCGAAATTAAGAGGAATATTCTCTTAAAAAATAAACTTCATGCACGGTATAAAAAACATAATGATTTCTCTGCCTATCAGGAGTTTTCATTAATTCGAGCTCTAGTTAAAAGAGACATTGAGCATCACATAGACAATATGTACTTCAAGCAGAGCAACAAATCAAAGCTGACCCAAACAAATTGTGGTCTTATTTAAACACTAAGCCGTCGAAATTTAATCAAATCCCTAATGCTATGGTATATAATAATGAACATCTTGCGGATACCAAACAAATTGTTGATGCTTTCTCTGACTATTTCCATAAATCCTTTAACCCTCGAAATGCTCCAGTAGCCCATTCCCCCAATATTAATGTCACTTATCCCGTCATTGATATACCTTTCTTCTCAGAAGATGAGGTTTTTGGTACCCTAAAAACCATGAAAAAACAAAATGACTTGTGGACCTGATATGATTCCATCTTTCCTTTTTAGAGATTGTGCTCAGGTTCTCAGCGGGCCTCTCACATTTCTGTTTAATCTCTGCCTGTCAACTCAATCGATTCCTTTAGCCTGGAAACGTTCAAAAGTGACTCCTGTTCTCAAGAAATCCGACAAAGCTGACGTTACTAACTATAGACCTGTTACAATTATAAGCAACTTTTTGAAATGCCTAGAAGTGCTTGTCCACAACAGAATATTCCATAGTATAAAAAACAAAATTTCTCCTTGTCAGCATGGTTTCTTGAAGGGACGCTCCACTACTACTTACAAACTTGGTGACTGCCTCGCAGATTATCGCTGAATCCCTGGATGGCACTTCCCAGATGGATATTATCTACACAGATCTGTCGAAAGCATTCGATAAACTGGATATTGATTTACTTCTGGACAAGTTAAAAGCTTTTGGCTTTTCTGATAACTTGGTACTGTTCTTTCGTGCTTGGCTTTGTGACAGGTCACAGTTTGTTGTTGTTAATGGGGGTTGCGTCTCGGGATTATTCTTCTACCTCTGGAATTCCTCAGGGGTCGGTCCTTGGGCCCCTGTTATTTGTTATATATATTTATAAATGATGTGTGTGAACTACTTGGCTCTCTATGTCTTCTGTATGCAGATGATGTCAAGTTTCTTTATCATATAAATTCTATCAACGACTGCCTAATACTTCAAAAAGATCTTGACTCACTAATTAATTGGTGTAAATAGGTTAGAGGTGAACATCGATAAATGTCAGGTAATATCATTTACTCTCAAGTCTAACCCAATTATACACCACTATTCCATAAACAATACACGTTTACCTAGGTCAGAACATTTTAGGGATCTTGGTGTAACCTTTGACAATAAGCTGACATTTACAAAACATGACGAAAATATAATTAGTGAAACATCCAGAACTCTCGGATTTATTACCAGACTTAGCCATGAGTTTCACGACATTGGTACTCTTAAAACTTTATTATGTTCTTTTATGAGATCAAAACTAGAATACGCCTCATTAGTATGGTCACCAGCATACGCATAACATGATCTGGAAAGGGTACAACGTAGGTTCTTAAAGTTACTTTACCTGAGGACTCATGGTTCCTACCCACCTCAGGGATTTCCTGAGGAGAACTTGCTTCAAATGTTTGGCATGCAGTCCC
>MU182794.1:156002-211110 GCA_016904865.1 Pissodes strobi | reverse complement strand
CTACGTCTATGCTATGCTTATGTTATGTCAATCTATAAATCCAGCTTAAATTTTAATTGGTCCATGTGAGAGATACTTTTTGCAGACTGAACAAATTTGTGTCTGTAATACTTTTTCTGGTAACAACCAACCAACCATATCTCATTAATTAATTACACACAGTTAACAAAAGAAAGCTTATATGTGTAAGGTATACTACTTTTCAGTCTTTTCACAAGAATCAAGAATAGAAAACAACTTTTGTACTACTTTTTTACAACACAAAGAAAAGGGAAAAGGAGGATTCTTTGTGCTTTACAGTCTGGCCAGAGACTAGGGATGGCCAGAATCGAATCGAATCAACGGTAAATCGATTCTTTAAGCCGATGCATCGAAAAAATCGAATCGACGAGTCGATTCGGTCATTCGATTTTTAGTCTCAATCCTATAGGAATTGGGAGTGGAAGCTACGGCTTTATGAATATTTTTCATCTGATTGTCTGCTTGGGTATTTATTTAAAATAAAAAATAAGGAATAAGTTGCCACCGAAAAGTAGTATAGTATGTGGAAACATTTTATATGTAATGATTCTGAATCAGTTCGGTGTAGAATGTGTAGATACTGTAGTATTGTTTTAAAAAATTCAGGAAATACGACTAACCTGCAAAATCATTTAAAAAGAAAGCACTCCGATAAACTAAAGAAAGAAATCGATAGAGAGACAAAGTGAGTATCAGTTTTTCTTTAATTTATCGTAGATTTTATATCTTTTTCCATAAAATTTTGTTGTAAATGAGTTGAGCTAACAACTAATAACTCGATTACTATCAGATTCATTCGATTCTAGCGCGAATCGAATTAATCGATTCAAACTAAAGATTATTTTACCGAATCGATTCTCTGGAGATTAATCGAATCGATTCGATTCAATCGATTCTTTTTAATTTTTGGCCATCCCTACCAGAGACATAGATAAATATTAGCTGCTTACGAACAGACCGTTTTCTGACCTAACCTGAAGATAGTTACTAGTTACTGACCTGAGCTAAGTTGTTGATCGTAAAGCCCAACTTTCAAGATTTTTCCCATACCTGTCAAGTTACGAGTCACGTCACGTTTATTGACAAATGACAGAAACATTTTTAGTTTCGAAATGAGTTTCGACTGGCCTGTTGCAGTGTATTCAAATATATTATAAGAATAGTAGATATTTGAGTGTATTGTATAATAATATCATTGTCATAGAATAGCCTTCAATAAATGGTACGTTCCATCCACCGGATTTTCTACTTACTATTTCCTCGTTTATTTTAAAATTAATTTTCAATTCATTCATTTTGTCTAGGTTTGTGGCTTTACGCCTTACTTCTAAGTTCTCAGCATATATTAATATATTCTTTATTCTTTGATGTATTCTAAGCAATTGCCAGCTTGAATGCCTGATGCTTGATTATTTGGACACAAAAATAAATAAATAAACATAACCGCAATAGAAATTATTAAACGTCAAAAATTCAAAAACGCCGTATATCCCGCCAACTAAGGTCAGAAATTTAGCTCAGTCGAAATTCCGGGTGCCTTAGCTGGGGTAAGGGGGGGAGGACGGATTGTAACTTAGTTCTGTCAGATCGTACGCGCAACTCAGTAGTTTTCTTAAAGTTAGGTCAGAAAATTGCCTGTTCGTAAGCAGCTATTAAAGGGAATAAAGGGATAGGGGAAGCGGGAAGGAAGCCAGAGACAGAGACGCGGCTAATTCGCTCGCTACGGGGGCTAAAGAAAAGTTTCCTTTTCTTGAGTTGAACCGGGGTTCAATTCTTGTTGGTTTTAGGTTTTTTCTTTAAGATTGTTTGTAAAAAGTATTTTTTCTTCATTTTGGGCATGCTTTGGGCTAGTTTTGGTTAGTTCTTGATCCATGAGTCCCAGTAGCGAGCGAAGCAAGCGGAGAGTCATACCCCCCATAACGGAACTTTTACAGTTTAGCTCGCAGAACTGGCGCATGGTGGTGCTCTTATGGCGGGATATTGCCAACATGTTTCGCACATTTAGAGCTAGACTTAGTAAGATAACTAATCCGCTTTCAGTTATGTAAAAAGTATGTAAAAAGTATTATTTTCTTCATTTTGGGCATGCCTTGGGTTAGTTCTTGTTCTTTGAGCTCCCGTAAGCGATATTTCAGATACTAGTGCACTTGTTCCGATTTAGAAGCGCGTGATTCGCTAGCTACGTCAAGTGACGACGTTATTTGAAGTTTCTTATTAGTCTAGCGCTAGCGGAGGACCACCGTCCGTCCCATCCACCCTTACGTTCGCGCCATACCTTCGCGATTCAACCATCAGTTTGTTTGGAAGTCTGCAGATGGTCTAGGGGTCTGGATTGTTATAGCCTTCACTTCGGCGACCCGGGTTGCGATAATTCAGTTCGTAGTACACTTGTGAATGCATGCGATTTAAAGACCTGTAATTGGCAAGTATATGGTTCAAGAAAAGGAAGCTAACCAAGTGTTAACCCAAGCCATACCCAAGAAAAACCCAAAAATCAAGAAAAAACAGTTTACTTAAAAAAAAAAACAAAACCGACGGAATTTGAATCCGGGTCGCCGAAGTGAAGGCAAACCATGCAGACCTCTATACTCTGCAGTGGCGTAGCTAGAAATGTGGGCGCCGGGGGGCAAACCTATCCGCTGGCGCCTAAAACAAACCTATATTTTGTGTATATACACAAATTAATCAAAAAATAATACATCATAATATTAAACGTATATATTTTTGAAGTGATACTTCTTAACGCGCGCCGGGAGTAAAAATTGAAGGTCGCGATCCCGACACACGGAGGGCGAGCTGGTCGGGAACGGAAAACGGTCACGGACGTTTATTGTGATATCTTTGTTAGTTTACAAGATAAAAATACGGGATTTGCTCTATTAATTTCTCAAGACATAAGCGAAACTTTTATGAAGAATATTTTTTTCATTTAGGCCTTCCCTTTTTGTTATTAAAAAAAACCTATTTTTAACCAAATCCGTTAAGATATGTATAAGGCTAGGGCGTTTAATTATTGTGATATCTTTGTTAGTTTACAAGATAAAAATATGGGGTTTGCACTATTACCTTGTCAAGACATAAGCGAAACTTGTATGAAGAATAGCTTTTTCATTCAGGCCTTCCCTTTTTGTTAATTGAGTGATATATTTAAAAAATAGTATATTATTTTATATGGAGGAAAAGTGATACTTTTCATGGCGCGCTCGTGAAAAAAAAACTTTTTAATCAAATCCCAGGCTAGGGCGTTTAAGTTTAAGAAGTTTCACTTCTGATATGCGCACATAGTGCACACGCTTTTTTTTGTTTACAGGAATATGAATATAAAATATATAAACGGCAACCAACCAACAGGTACATGCATATTTAAATATAAACGTAAACTAAACTTCTGTAACCTTAATTAATTAATTAAACATTGGAGTCTTTCTCCGGTTTTAAATCGACCTAAATTGATCGATTATTTGATAAAAATTCATTTTTGGACAAATTCATTTTCTATGCTTAGTACTGCTAGGCTATTTAGACTTGTCTGGCTAATGGTACCTCCTAAATACGAAACTCTAAAAAACACATACTTTTTCGACCGAAATTTTCGCGGGAGAAAATTACATAAGATATTTCAGTTTTTTCATAAAAGTATAGGGAAAGTAAAAAAATCGCCTTGTCTAGTCCTCGTTGGATAACCCTGTACCAAATGCCGCCGCGCGGGGATGCATATTTACACATCCTAACATACGACGGCACCAGAGTGCTGAAATCGCTTGTAAGCGTTTGTAGCGCTACAAAAGCTCACTGATCTGGGCACCTAATCGCGCCATGTCTTCGCGATGCAATCAATTTGCGGCAACAGGCTTCGTGGTCGAGAGATCTAGATGGGTAGGTCTCAATTCGGCGGCCTGGGTTCAAACCCCGTTGTTTTTTTTTATCTTTTTTTAGGTTAAGTTTCTAAACAGTGTTTTCTTGATTATGGGTATGTCTTGGGTTAGTTTGGGTTAGCACCTGGTTAGTTCCCTTCTCTTGAGCCCCCGTAGCGAGCGAAGCGAGCGGAGGGCCATGCGAAAAGTGAAATATTATATAACAGCGTATTCCAGGTGCCCAAATCAGTGAACTTTGACTATCGGCGGCCCGGGTTCAAACCCCGTTGCTTTTTTTTTATTTTTTTTAGGTTAGGTTTCTAAATTTTTTCTTGATTTAGGGTATCTCTTGGGTTAGTATGGGTTAGCACCTGGTTAGTTTCCTTTTCTTGAGCCCCCGAAGCGAGCGGAGGGTCATGCGAAAAGTGATATATTATATATCAGCGTGTTCCAGGTGCCCAAATTAGTGAGCTTTTGTAGCGCTACTAACGCTTACAAAACCTAATCGATTTCAGCTCCCTGGTGCCATTGTATGTGAGGATGTGTAAATATGCCGGATATATATTTTTATTCCACATAGAATACATAATAAATACCTGACACAAAATGTATTGCTTGGGTAAAAAGTTTAATACATATTTTGGTCTTTGATCTTTGATTGTATTATAATTTAAAAACTCAGTTAAGCTCATGAGCATTGTTAGCATTAGCATATTTATAAATTCGGAGCGGCGCCTAATTTCTCTTGGCGCCGTGGGGCCTTGCCCCCCCTGGCCCACCCGGTAGCTACGCCACTGATACTCTGTCCACCGAACGCACGGAGTAACAAAAAAGAGACAAGGCGGTATGTAGACGGTACGTTTTAACACCGCACTAATACTTGCAAATCCAACGATGTGCTATCGCCAGTGGCGTGTAGGTAGAAAATTAATTTAAGTACCCATAACCATTGGAATTGTTTTTCAATAATTATGACTTTTTTATTATGTTTTTTACGTAATAAAATATAGATGCTGTAATGATGTAATAAAATATAGATGATGTTTATCATGTAATAACCAAACCTTTATTTAATCGAATTAGCCTTTACTTGATGGAGATCCATAACTAAGAACCACTTAAATAAATAAACCACTTAAAGATTTCCACTAACTTTATTTAAACATGACACGTGTTTCGACGGTAACGTCTTTTTCAAATGTGAATAGCTACACTAAAATATGCTAAAATTATATAGTTCCGCTGTTGCAGGTAAATTACAACAAATAATCTTGACCCAGGCGCCTTATAAATAGCAAAGGAAACAATTTAACAATTTCTAGGAAAGGTTCAATAACGGAGAAAACCCAAAATCAGTTTGTTCGTTAAGTAATATATTCATCTTTTTATATTTATTGATTTCCATAATTTCTAACAGATTTAATTTTTTACCTTTATTTTCCATATGTAAAACATTGAAATCATTATTGAAAATGTGGTTTCATTAATTAAATGATAAGCATAGTTAGAAGTATCCTTGCCATTAATGAAACAAGACTGGTGTTCTTTAGTTCTCTTTTCAAAAGGTCTACCAGTTTGACCAATATATACTTTGGAACACGAACCACAATTTAATTTATAGACACCATTTTTCTTACTTTTAGGTGTAGGGGATTTGTTATTTTTAATGAACTTACTAATTTTATTGTTGGTTTTAAAGGCAATTTTGGCATTCAGTAAACTGTACGTTACAAAGTGTTTACTATAAGAGTAGAAAAAAATATTTTACAAAAAAATTATGTGCCTCACCTTTATAAGCACACAACTGAAGTGCAACTTCTGAAAGAGATATTGGGAATTGAGCTTTTATCTTCTTTTAAGTTTTTCTCTCAACTTTTGCCCCTGGTTTCGACCCTTTTTTATGTATTTTTTTGTTTTTTTTCTTCAACTTTTTTTTGCTGAAAACCTCGTTTCTCTTTTTTTTCTTATGAGTTTTTTTTTTAATTCGTTTTATAATACTTTTATTAACTTTCCGAACAATCTTTTTTTTATTATTTTTTCCTTCTTTCCTTTTATAATACTTTTATTAACTTTCCGAACATTTTTTTACGTTTTTTTTTTCAGTTTTATCCCCTTTAAAAAAAATTCCATATAGAATTTTCTTCTTCCCGTTTTTGTCATCTCCGGCGACCTCGTAGCTGAACTCCTTCGCTTTTTTTTGCCAAAAACCGCGTTTCTCTAACTTTTTTTTTATTTTTTTTCCTTATTTCTTTTTAAAGTACTTGTATTAACTTTCCGAACAATCTTTTACGTTTTTTACCCTGTAACACGGGGTCATTGCTTGTCAGTTTTTTAGTTCCAGGCTCCGTTGCAGAGATATCGCCAAAAAACCTTTTTTCCCCACAATCTGCCTTAAATTAAAGCCCAGTCCCCCATATGTTCAATGGTAGCCCCCCATCTTCTCGTTCTTCCGAAATTAATTATTTTTGTTTTTTCCCCCCCCCCCCCCCCCGGCGGGGGGGGGGGGGGGGGGGGGTGTACGGGGTCCAGTTTCATCCAGGATCCTCATTTTAACTCGGCTTCATGTCCTGAAAATTTCAGCTATAAACAACGGTATACTGGAACATGCTTAATTAAAGGGGCGTTTCACTTTCATAAGCGGGTCATTTTTTCTGACTTTACCCTCGCTAAAGAGGTCACTTCAATAATAATTAGCATTATAAGATCCTTTACACAAATAGTGCACTATATAAAAATCGGCCGTTCCCATTGGTCGATCCGCATGGCCCTCCGCTCGCTACGGGGGCTCAAGAAAAGGAAACTAACCAGGTGCTAACCCAATCTAACCCAAGACATACCCAAAATCAAGAAAAAAAGCTGTTTAGAAACATAATCTTAAAAAAAAATAAAAAGAAAGCAACGGTTTCCCAGGTGAGACCCAACGATCTAAACCTCTACACCACAAGAGCTCTTGACAGAAATTGATTCCATCACGCAGACATATCGTAATACGAGATGGATCGACCAATAGGAGAGGTCGATTTTTACATAGTGCACTATTTGTGTAAAGGATCTTTAAATGCTAATAATTAACACAAAAACAAAATAAAGAAAATTGGCGTTCACGCAAAAATTTTGTCGTCGACGACTGTACTAAACAAATCTTGGACTAAACAAACTGACAAGCACGTGGAGATGACAGTTGGCCGGTTTACCTCCCACTCCAAATTTTTGGGCGGGATTTATGTTGTCGCTTTTCTGCGGTTGTTATTCTCGGCTTGAACGGTCATCGTGTCATTTTTGACGTCTTTATTACTAGAAATCTCATTGAAAGCCGTGTCGAAATTTTCGCTAGTGGGCCTTGACATCTGACAATTTTGTTTGTTATAACATAGCAACAAGACACATTCTTTGCATGTCGAAATGGAATAATTTTGAACGCAAAATAGAAAAAAATTAATTAAAAGTAGCGATTGTATACGGTATTGAATAAAAAAATCTAACATTGCTCCATGCCCTTTTGAACTTATATGAATATAGCCAACATTAACAACCATGAACACGAAAAAAGGTAATGAATCTAAAACAGTTAATTTTGTCAAGAAATTCATGAAGAAAAATATTACATTAATACGATATGTAGCAATGCACCAAACAATACAAATTGTTACGCCCACTTACATAGGTATCGAAAAAAATATAGATTTGTTTTTATAAGTTACCTACCTTTATCTTTCTTTCGGGAAAGAAAAAAAAGTGAGATTGCAGTTATACGATTTATGTTCACAGCAAACATATTTTCCTCTTCTGTTGTTCATGTCATCTAAATATTCTCAAAATACTTTTAACCCAAACACACAAAACAAAAATCTAGCACCTAGCAGAACGTAATGTCAAAATACAAAACACGCAGGCTCGGGTCAAATGTAATAATAAACTTAAAGCGATGGTCGGGCGACTCTGATTCCCCACAAATAATGGCTGACTTACGATGCGCGTCATGGGTGCGCGTACGGACGAATAATATTAGAAATGGGATTCTGATTGTTTATTCTTCTGTGCTGAAATCTCGCACCCGGGTTCAAACCCCGTCGGTTTATTCTTTTTTTTTAAGGTTATATTTCTAAACAGTTTTTTCTTGATTTTTGGGTTTGTCTTTTTTTTTTTTCATGGTAGTGGCACACACACTAAAGGGAGACCCTATGGCGCTCGACGAGCGGTGTGTGTGCGAAGATGTTGATTGACACGGCTCTTGAATATTTGTAAGTTGTAATTAGTGGGAAACAGATGTCCTGGGAGTGAGTTCCACAGTGATGCAGTGCGCCAGACAAAGGAGTTCTTGTAAAGCGGTGTTCTAGGTGTTTCCAATTGTACGACGAACTGGTGCGCTCTTGCCGTCTGTCGTGACTGTCTGACAGGAGCTGCCAGGGGCGGGATGAGGCGAACCAAATCCTGGGAACATCTGCCGTGAAAGTATCTGTAAAACAGAGATAGCTCGGCTACATGTCTGCGGTGTTCCAGACTATCTAGATTCCGGGTCAACTCCGGGTCGCCGACGAGACGCACAGCTCTCTTCTGAATGGAATTCAGCAGCTTTAGGGTGTGCTTTGGTGCGGCACCCCAAATATGTGAGCAATATTCTAAGCACGGTCTTATTTGCGCTTTGTAGAGCAAGAGCAACTGCTGCGGTGTATAGAGTTTTTTGTTGCGAAATAGCGCACCAAGCTTCTGGGAGGCTGATTTTGCGATGTTAGCAACGTGGTCATGCCAGGACATATTGCTGTTGACCGAGATACCCAGCAGTCCGATTGACGAGGATGAAGGGATGGTCGACCCTGCCATAATGATGTCAGGGCCCGCTGTATTGGCCCTCTTGGTAAACGTGGCTGCTTGGGTCTTTGCTGCATTGAACTGGACACAATTTCGGTCGCCCCAAGTTTGAACTTTCTCCAGGTCTTGATTAATTGCTGTAATCTGCTCCTGTCTGCGGTGATGAGTCTCAGTCGCTGGTAAGGGTTTTTCTGATCTAAAGTGGGAGACAAGGGTACTGTCATCTGCAAAACTGTAAACAGGATTATTTGTTTCGGTCAGCAGGTCATTAATATAGATGAGGAACAGAGTTGGTGAAAGTATTGCGCCCTGAGGCACGCCCGCGTTGATGGTGAATGTGTTCGAGATGTGTCCATCGACTGCAACGTGCAGAGATCGGCTCTTAAGGAAACTGGCAAGCCAGCTGCAGAGAGAGGCTGGCAGTCCGAAGGACGGTAGTTTGTTGAGCAGTCCGTCATGCCAAACTCTGTCGAATGCCTTTGAAATATCCAACGCAATCGCTCGAGACTCTCCGTAGTTCTCAATTGCCCTACTCCATATATGAGTGACATAGGCCAATATATCTCCTGTCGATCTCTCTTTGCGAAAGCCGTATTGATTATCGCTGATTATTTTGTTGTTCTCGAGGTACTTGAGTAGTTGCTGATTGACTACACGTTCCATGACTTTGGAGATTATTGGAAGCAAGGCAATTGGACGATAGTTTGAGGGCGTGGTTTTCTTGCCTTTTTTTGGAACAGGTTGCACTCGAGCGACTTTCCAAGAAGATGGGTAAATCCCTTTTCCGTAAGGGAAACCGGGAAAAAACGGGTGTTAGTTCGTTGGCGCAGTTCTTTAACACGATGGCAGGTATTCCGTCCGGTCCTGATGCCTTTTGCGTATCTAGATTTTTAAGAATTTTACGAATATCACGGTGATGAAATTTGACTTCTACCATGGTAGTGTTGATGTTCGATATGGTGGGGAGAGTTTTGCCTTGGGGGACGTCCAAGGTAGAGTGCGAAGAAAACATTTTGGCGAGCATGTTTGCTTTTTCCTTGGCTGTAGTCGCCGTGATGCCACGTTCGTCTGTCAAAGGTGGGAGAGACGTTTCTGTAAAGTTGTTACTTACTGCCTTTGCTACCGACCAGAAATTCCTGGAGCCACTGGGGCATTGCAAAAATTTATTCCTGATCCTTTGATTGTGTTTGTCCTTAGTTTCATCGATAACACGCTTGCATTCGTTTCTCGCTTCGACAAAATAATTGCGATTTTCAGCGGTCTGATTTTGCTGCCAGTACTTGTAGGCTTGCTGTTTCCTACCCACAGCTCTTCCGCATCTTCTGTCGAACCAGGGCTTTCCTTTTGATGGTAACTTGATGGAATTTGGGATGTATGCTTCCATTCCTGAGATTACTTGCGTGATCTTTTCGCAGCAGACTGACGGGTCGTCAGCGCCAAAGCAGACGTCGAGCCAAGGAAAATCTAGGTAGAACTCCCTTAGATCGTCCCAGTTTGCAGAATTGTAATGCCAGATTTTGCGAGGCAATGGTGGATCCTTCTGTATGAGTGGCAATTCACAAACTGTTGTAATAAGTTTGTGGTCGGAAGTACCTAATGGCGGACCAACTGTAACTGTGTATTGGTCAGGATTGGTGGTTAGAAAAAGATCCAGGAGGGCGGCGAATTCGCCCCTCTCTGAGATTCGAGTTGGTTCGTCTACAATTTGAGTAAGCCCGCAGCTGATGGCGAATGCTTCAGCCTCTCTACCTTCGTTGTCGGTCTTGTTGTGATGTTTGAGCCAGTTGGTGTTGTGGGCATTGAAGTCTCCCAGAACGATTATTTCTGAACTGGGGTGATCAACCTGTATTGAGTCAAAAGTGGTAGCTAGTGTTGAAAAAAAGCTTTGGTAGGCTCTATCGCTCGGAGGGCGATAGAGACAACATATAAACTTTGTTAATCCCTTGGCGGTGAACTTGAGCCACATGACGTCAAGGTTGTTCGGTTCGAGTGTTTCCTCTCGGTGACATGAAAGGTCGCTTCAGACAAAAAGGCATATTCCGAACTTATATCTAAATCGGGTATGTAAGTCGTAACCAGGATAAGGATAGTTCACTGTTGTTGTTGTAGAACATACTTGTGTTTCTGTAAGAGCTAGTATGTGTGGTCTATTTGCTTGTAGATGTTGGTGTACCGAATTTATGTCTGTATTTAGGCCTCTTATGTTGCAGAAATCAATTCTAAATTGGTTCGGTATCTTTGCTGTCTGTGAAATGCGGAATGAAGGGCTCCCAGGGCCACCCAGCGCCCGGAGATCCGAATGGCCGGGGAGTTTACCTCCGGAATATTTTGATCCTGGAAGCACCATCATGTCCATATTATTATATTCCTACTGTGGGTTGGCACATGGTTAATTACCTTTTCTTGAGCCCCGAAGCGAGCCGAGAACCATACGTGAAGTGAAATATTACTGTATGCCTTGTCTTACAGTTTGTTTCGATAACATAATTATTCAGTAAAAATACATCAACGTAAACTTTCCAATATTATACTTTTCGCACGGTATTAGATTCTCTTTAATTAACTGCATTTCTTTCCATTTTCAAAAATATTAACAAATCGTGTTGCATACTTTTTAACGATATTTTACTGAAATGATATTGGAAACTCTTCACCTCACACCTAACCTACTTACCACCACCCAAACTAACCTAATTATCACCATTCTTTACTTTATCTACCGCCTGGACGTGGCATAAAATGTTAACAATAAAACAATGAAATAATATAAAGAAAAATATAATTTACTTTAAAAAGACTTTGTACAACTTTCTCTTCTTTATATACATAATAACTATAATGAACACAAAAATATATACACTTTTTTTAGAAACAACTTAAAAGGCCCTCTGTTGCTTAAAATTACATGCGGACGTACTTTTCTAGCTCCTTCTTCGTCTATCTTTCGACCTACTCTCTGACCTGTCTCTATGCTTAGATTTCTTGTGCTTTTCATAGCTTTTAGAATCCCTATCCTTTCGATCATCGTACTTGTCATAGCGGTCTCTATCTCTATCCTCTTTATGCTTGCTGTCTCTCTCATCTTTGTACTTTCTCTCTTTCTCGTAGTACTTGTCGTCGTATCTGTCAATGTAGCGATCTTTTTTGCTGTCGCGGTCTTTTTTGCTCTCACGGTCGTTGCTGTGGGATCTGCTACGTTTTCTCTCCCTGAAATATAATTAATAAGCGATAAAATTCCATTAGGAACCCATATTACAAATGCCTGTGTATCACCATGTACAATTCGATTAAGAAAAATAGAAATCTTCAGCGACTGATTAAATAAGAAAAAATCGATCAAGTTTCCTTTGCTCAGTAATGCACGAGATATAAGATGCGAAACTGCAATAAAATTGTAGTATTTTTAATTTAAACAACGTGACATATTTGATACAATATAAGGGTGATAATCAAAGTGAAAATAATTTACGGGTGTTAATGTGGTGCGGCAAGAGCCCCTTCAGGGCCTCTCTGCAAGACCCACCACTCAACTCCTAGGATCTAAATGTAGGTACTTACACATATCAAAAATACAAAATAAAATGGATGTGAAAGAAGAATGTTTTTAGAATTCCTTCTCAGGCAATCCGCATATAACATAAGCAAAGATTAAAAAAACAACCACAAATCTGTTTGCGGTCTAGCTCGACACAGGTGAATACAGGACACTACTAGAAATTAATTCCTCGGAAAAAAATTGGCATAGATTTGGAAAATGCAAAAATTTTTCTAATCACCTTGTTTTCCTAGATTTGTGAGGCGAATCACTCCTCGACCTCGAATAGCTTTTCCTCTTGTGGTTCTTCTTGTGATTTTTGGGCGATCTCGTTCGTGACCTGTGCTTCTTCGACTTCTTGTGATGACGTCTGTCAGGCGATCTCGTTTCTGATCGTGATCTCGATCTTTTTTCGTTCACCGGGGGTGGCATATGGCTGCCTGATCGACTGAAAAAGAAAAATAATATAAATATATTAATAGCAGCAACTTCACTTAACACCAATCATTTTATCATAACAGGTAAACCAAAAGAAAAATGCACTTGCACTTACTTCCTATGTAAATCAGAAAATGGCAATGTTCTCGTTTGAGATAAAAAAAAAACAAATAACTAAATTTCAAAGTTACCTTATAAAGCCACCCCACGCATTATGAGCTGACGTTTTTTGCGCATCTTGACTGTTGTTGTTGGGCGAGCTACTTCCACTAACTCCTTTCGCTTTGGCCCGCAAGTCTTTGTACTTTTCACACAATGCCTCTACTTGTTTTTCTAAGTCTTCAATATGGGGCTGAAACAAAAACCAAACGTTAAAATAATGCACGTAACAGTTTAAGACATTTACTGTCTGTAACGTACGACTATTCGAAAAATTATTTTACCTTTGGTCTACTATAGAGCTTTGATATTCTAACACAAATATCACGAATTTGTTTCTCGGTGGCTCCGAAAATGGTATACCAATGAGGATTTTTTGGTAACGGTAACTTGAGCTTTCTAGATGTGAGGTAGATGCACGCACAGGCGACAGTCTCGGGTTGATATCTGCGAAAAAAACAAATATATTGAGAAGTAATTCCTATGTAACTTTTTTAAATAACGAGGCACGTTAATTTAATTGGCGATATTGTGTTATGTACGTGATAATATTTTGTATTGAATATTTATTCAAAAAAAAATAATAATTTTTTTTCAATTAGGTGCTTTTTTACCAGCTGAATTAGAACTACTTCTAAATGTCCGATTGACTTGAAATTTGGTACACGTTTATAGTTCTGATGACAATACAATACTATAATGTTGTTAAGTGTACACCTCTCCCCTTTCAAGGGTAGGGGAGGGGGCCACTACTTAACGTATGTCCGATTTCGTTTAAAATTGGTATATGGGGATTTTTGGGGACAAGGAATATAAATTTTTTATCAGATTTTGCATATTCAAAATTGCAGATTTAAAATGGCCTATTTTGAGTTAAATGTTGCAAGTCAATTTTAGCTGACTTCTACATATGTCATTGGCTTCAAATTTTATAGTCGTTTGTGCATATATAGCGTTGTAAATGGAAATATTTCCATGGAAATGGAAATATTGGAAATTTCCAAAGGCCTACTGGAAATATTGGAAACATTGAAATTATTTCATATTATGTATTAATCGGAGCCAAAATAAATAACTTAAGACAATATACATTTGTGAATGGCCTAAAATCGTAAAAGGAGACCATACACTATCCATTTCGATGCTAAGGCTTTTAGTGATATTAAGAAAGTGATCCAAGAATATCTTTCGTCATCCCCGCTAAACGAAAAGGAAAAACTACATTAATGGAGTTAATCGCTTAAAGAAAAACTGAATTTGTTCTTCCTATTCGTTATGCTGCAGATTTACTACACCCAAAATCACAAGGGGCAAAGCCTGATGAATCATAAATCTTCTCCGTCAATGAATGTATACCTCACGTTGGAAAAAATAAACTACATTTTAAACAGGAAGATCTTATAGACAAAATTGCAGATTACAGTTGCAAAAGCGGTAGATTGTTTTGCAAAGATTTCATGTGGAAGAGCAGCCTTGAAAACCCCGTGTCCTGGTGGAAAGGACTTTGTTCTTGAATTCCTTTATACAAAGTGGGGCATGCATTTTGATGATGCCAGCTTCTTCGGCCGCTACTGAGCGAAGTTACTCTATGTATCTCATATCCAAAACTTACCAACCACTTTATACTTTTGACAAAAATATAGAAAATAGCGCAGATATTATTGACGAAGATATAGAAGAAATGAGCGAGGAAGTTGATTGGCAGGTGGGGAGTCATGGTGATATCGCTGGTTGATGCTATAAAATGTTTCTGATTCGGGTTATTTTCCAGCTTCCTTCAAGACCGGATTAGTAAAGCCAATGTTTAAAGGTGGAAACTTGGTCCAATATCCCTTCTTCCTACCCTATCAAAGGTCGTATTAACGCTGGTCAAAAATAGGATGATATCGTTTGTCACAAAGTACAAATTGCTGAATGAGGCTCAATTGTTTGTGTTTTCCAGAATTCCAAAGGAACAGGGGATGCCGTGTTTAGTTTCCTGGAGAAGCTTTACTTTGGCTTAAACGAAGGTGATGTTTCTGCAGCGGTGTTTTGCGATTTTTCAAAAGCATTTGACTGTGTAACTCGTGAAACACTGCTGAGGAAACTCGAGCGCTATGGATTTATGGGAATTGCCTTGAAATGGCTAACATCTTATGTGTCCGAGAGGAGACAGTTTGTTAGATGCCAGGGTGGAGATTCCAATGTGCTTCTCAACCCCCATGGTGTGCCCCAGGGTTGTGTGCTGGGACCACTGCTGCTTTTATTATATATAAATTACCTGCCAACTGGCAAATGTTGACATCACTGGTAGGTTCACTAAATTTGCTGATGATATCGCTATCGTATGGCTGGGTCAAGACTCTGAAAGTCTGTCAACTCGAATTTATGAGGATATTAGTCAAATAAAGCGGTGGTGCGAGGCAAACTGCTTAAGTTATAATGTTGGTAAGACAAATGTGTTGCCATTTAGATGTAATATGGAGAATCTCGAGTTTGGAGGTAACGCCCTGGAAAGTGTTACAGTAGTAAAGTTTCTGGGTGTACAGATGTACAGATTGACTCGAAGGTAAAATTTTCGGATTGGCATCAATCCGACTAGTAAGTCATAATTTAGGATATGCAATGGCAAGATCTATGTATTTCGCCCTCATTGAATCTAATTTAAGATATGGAGTAGCATTCTGGGGTTTTGCTTTCCAGCAACTTCTGAGTTCTATATTTGTTCTTCAAAAGCGAGCTCTGAGATATTTATGTAAGTTAAAGCCAAAGGACCATTGTAGATCATATTTTATTCAAGAAAAAATATTAACTTTGACTTGTCTTTTTATAATTGAAACAGTGTCTCTAATCCATAAAAAATATGGTAATTTAGCCAGTCAAAACGATAATAGAATTCGCAATTCCGATGAGTTGAGATTGCCTAGACCAACAAGCACTCTCACAAAGAACTAGTTAATTTGCGGGAGCATTAAGATTTACAATCACTTGCCTAGTGAATGCAGAAGTATTGAAGGTAGCAAGCAGTTCTCACGTGCTGTAAAGATGTTCTTACAGGGCAAAGCATATTTTAACTTAGTTGACTATTTTTACAATGGTTTCATCTGTTATTGAAATGAAGCTGTTCTTTGTGTGTTGACATCCGTTTTTTATACGTTGTGTTCTTGGTGTACCTGGACTTACGAGTTTTTGCTCAAGTTCTTATTTGTATTTTATTTATTTTTTTGTTTGTAAAATAACCTTCAATTCCATTTTGTATTCTTTGATAATAGCTATAAGTTGACAATAATGCAATAATATAGAGAAGTAAGAAAACCAATAATTATTAATCAGAGAACACGTTATGTTGTTTGAAAGTTTGGGTTTCTTTATAGTACGGCTTTGTTAATAAGATTTTTTTTCTTCAAACAATAAAGCATCTATTAATTTCTTCTTTAAACAATAAAGTATATATTCATTCATTATTCATTCATTCATTTATGAGTCTATGTGTAAATGTCATTTAGTGTTTTTAACCCATAATTTTAACTCTGTGACTTTGTTCACTTAAAACTATTTTGTTGTATGTATTGTATTATTTTTAAATTATAAATTTTATGTAGGTAGGTTTTAAGGGCAATCTTAATTTTAAGTCATTTCCTTAATTTTATAATTTTTTCTTTTACGCTTTGTTAACAACAATACCACTTGTTAAAACAATAAAGCATACTTTGCCTTTGATAATATAGGCGATGTGTCAAGTGATGTTGTTAATGAAGAGGCCTTCCCAAATACTCAGGCACAACAACACTAAATGAAGATAGCAACGAAAGGCATGCCCCTCTCTCTCGATTTGCGTCTATTTTATTCGTAGTTTATTTTTTGTTAGTTTTTACTAAATATCCTCATTTCCTACATGTATTTATATTTTTATAAATATTACTCTTCCTTATTTTTGTGATATAATTTGAATTAGTTGTTTTTTATTAGTTGTTTTGCCATTGAATAAATATTTCCAATATTTCCACATATTTCCGATATTTCCCGAAATATTTCCGGAAATATTTATGACATAAAATATATATTATATAATTTTACAAGACTATGCATATATAAAACGATGGCATTGCTCCCCCCCCCCCCTTCTCTTCAAGGCTAGTGGTGGGGGCACAACTTAAAGTATGTTCGATTCCGTTTAAAATTGATATATAGGGTTTTATGATGAAGTTCAAATACTGTTATTATAGACTACGAATCCAAAAATCTGTAAATACAAGAGGTTGCCTTACGCGGCAGCTTTATGGCGAGGGGAATGCAGAGTGCGGGCAGAGGTTATACGTCACACGGCGACCCGCGCCAGAGACGGAGACGGCGACCGCCGAGAATTCAATGTTATATGTACAGGGTGATCCCCTATAATGTCGCCCCCCTATAACTATTTTATTTTAACTGTCCCAAAAAAAATAAAAGTATGGTTATGTAGGTACTGAAAAATACTTTTTTTCTGCGTATAAAAAATGTTGAAAAAATGATCAGTATACAGAGAAAATCAAAAAGTTATTTATTTTTTCATTGGAACACCCTATACAGGATGCTACGAATTCGAGTGCATGCACGGGAATCTCGGGAACCGTAAGAGATACGAAGTCGGTTAAATTAAGGCAAAGTTGTGCAATTTGATGTCCAACAAGATGCGGTTTTGAAATTCGAAAAATTCCGAATAGTTCCGGAGATATTCGTAAAAAACCGGAAAGCTGGTATTTTATTTTTATTTTTTTCCTGACTTTATTTGAAGAGATAATATAAAATAAATTTAACATTATTATTGCCACTTTTTCCCCTTTATAAAATGGCAGTATCAAATTTTAAATCTGACGTTTCTGGTCCGGAACCCCATCATCAACTTCATTTTTTTAAATACGGACCTGGGTTTTGATCTCCCAAAACCAACGATGTATTACACTTATCAATATATCAACAAATCTAGATTTTTTCCATAAAGGCCTGTTGACATTATGTTTGTGGGCTGGTACTAACAAACCAGCGCTAGTCCGCTGGTACTGCTTGTGCTGTTTACATACTAGTATGCACTGTTTTGTGCTAGTACATAAATACATTTTTTGATAAGTGAGACGGTTTTGAAATTTGCTGCCAATTTTCGAAGATGAGTGAAGTGGAAAAAGGCATTGAAATAATAGCTACAAGTTTTTCATGTTCATTTCTTGCTGTATGTATTCAAATGCTTTGTTTCGCTTGTCTCTGTTTTCATAATCTGCATCATGAACATTTCACAGTATTTCACATTCTTTATATAAACTGACACATTTTCCGTTTCATTTTCACTCCATTTGTGTATAGGGGCCATTTTTATTTCTGCAACTGGTACATAAAAGTACAAACGCTTTTAACTTTACTGGCGCTATAGGCTATTGATTATGTCTTAAAAAACAGGGCAATAAGGAACTAAGACGTTCACTGGTTTTTATTACAGGAATCGACCAATGAAGAAAAAACCGCGGAGTGCTATTAAATTAGAGGGTGGAAATTGAAGATAGGGGTGAAAAGCCACCCCTTTTGGATTTTTCAGTATATGTCGTAAACAAACCAAAATTTCGATATATCTCATATGAAACTTTTTGTAGAGAATCAAATTTCCCATCGGAATGGCATTTTTTGAATATTAAGAAAAAAAAATTGGTGCCCAAACAGTCTAAATAAACTTGAAAAAAAAAAAGCGAAAATTTCGATTTTTTTTTTTTGCTTTTTCGCCTGTATCTTTTTTTTGGGCTTAAATAGGTATAGGAGTTGCTTCAGATAAAAAAAAAAAAAAAGTAAATTTCCTTTAAAATGGTGGGCGGAACAATTTTTTTGCATGAAAATTGACCGAGATATGGCCATTTGAACCTTGCTGTTTTTTTGGCATTTCATCCCTCTTGTACGAATGTTGTTTTTGTTCGCATTTTATTGAAAAAATTACTGTTTTACTCAATTAAAAAAGTTTTTTTACGTTTATTATTTAGTAATACATGACAAGTACGACAAATTAATGTTTGGAACAATGGTGCTACTACATTTCAGCAATATTGTCAAACTGCATATCGATATCATCATCTATATCTTTAGTAATGTCGTCTTCTGCAATATCAGTTTCTTGTATATTATCACAATTAATCCCCATGCATTCTTTACAAAAAATTGAGCAAGTAATTTTCATTTTTCTGCAACCACAGTTACCATGGCAACCTGTAGTGCTACCACAAGCAACTTTTTTCAGCAAAATCTCTGGCGCTGGAGGTGCCGTTGTGCGAATCGCAATTAACCCGTACTTGGACCTTTTCCAACCCCAACTCAGAGGGTCCAAGATATTTCCTTTCCACTGCTGCATTTGACGATAAGTCCTCAAGCCATGCTGTTTGATAGCATCACGTGTTGGTGGTAATTGCGTCAGAGAAAACTTGGCATTTTTAGACAGCTTACAAAACTTTAAAAATCGGCAGTTGCTCAGACTCATGTTGGTCTTTGCCCCATACAAACAAGCTGCAATGTATTCCGATGCAGAGGTAATATCTTGTTCAGTTGCATTGTCACGTAAGAATATTTCCATCTATGGCTCAAGTCGTACACTGTTTTTAGTTATAAAATTCATAATTTTGTTTTTGTTAATGTTATAGAAAGCTGAAGTCGTATCACAACCACTGTAGGCATGAATAAATCCTAGATACTTCGGCAAATGAGGAATATTAAAACTATTTCTATCAAACAATTTTGACGCTACTTTACCGATGTGTGGTTTTCAAAAATATACATTATCATTTTGCAACTGAGATAAAATAATGAGAAGGTAGGTCTACATCTTGTCCAACAATAACAGAATTTTTTAACAATGATGCTTTCTCTTTTGCGCATTCGACAATAAGAAAATCTGGGACCTCATCTGCTTTCACTGCATCAATGTATACTCCCTTCAATATTTCAATCAAATATGCAATGAAGTTCTTTTTATTGCTTTCGTTTGATAGAAAGTTGTCTGGTTTTGTTAGTGGTTTTAAGTCATCTCTAATTTGAACTCCTGGACCAATTTGCTATCTTGATTTTACAAAATAATATGGTTTTCCCGTGCAGTTTAGATGTTCGATCTGGCTGGCTTTGCCTAGGTGATACAGTATGTTAGAATGAACGAATTCTAATAGAGATTTTGTCAAGAATACGTTGTCTCTGAACTAGGGTTAGAGAACAATGTTGTTTTAGTTGTGTAAAACAGTAATTTTTTCAATAAAATGCGAACAAAAACAATATTCGTACAAGAGGGATGAAATGCCAAAAAAACAGCAAGGTTCAAATGGCCATATCTCGGTCAATTTCCATGCAAAAAAAATGTTCCGCCCACCATTTTAAAGGAAATTTAATAATTTTTTTTTTATCTGAAGCAATCCCTATACCTATCTAAGCCCAAAAAAAAGATACAGGCGAAAAAGCAAAAAAAATCAAAAAATCTAAATTTTCGCTTTTTTTTCAAGTTTGTTTCGACTGTTTCGGCAACAAATTATTTTTTTTAATATTCAAAAAATGCTCTTCCGATGGGAAATTTGATTCTCTACAAAAAGTTTCATATGAGATATATAGGAATTTTGGTTTGTTTACGACATATATTGAAAAAACCAAAAGGGGTGGTTTTTCACCCCTATCTTCAATTTCCACCCTCTAATTTAATAGCACTCCGCGGTTTTTTCTTCATTTATAACCCACTGATCGATTCCAGCAATAAAAAACCGTGAACGTCTTAGTTCCTTTCTATATGACATAATCAATAGCCTACTAGTAAAATAAGCACGAGACTAGCGCTAGCAAATGTTTACAATGTGTTAGACAGGAGACGGGGCGATCTTTTCTGACCCAATTTCACTTATGAGAATAATTTTGTTACCGCTACTGGAAAAGTGTGATACATCGTTGGTTTTGGGAGATAGCGGTAACAAATATTCTCATAAGTGAAATTGGGTCAGAAAAGATCGCCCCGTCTCTGTCTAACACATTATAGTCCTACGGCCCGCGTACATTTATGCAACGATTTAAAGAAGTTTCGTTATATCAACATTTGATGGTACTCCTATCATGTAGTTACGTATGAGGTGTCAGCTGGCTAGGTAACGATGGGGATGGCCGTGAGAGGGTTGAAAATATAGAAAAAAAATCGTGACTTGAAATCATTTCAAGAATCACGAAACTTTTCTGCAGAAAAGGTTATGTTAAATAATGAACATTGCACATTGTCAGCTGGGCGGGGGGCGGTGGATTAATTGTCAGCTGGGGGTCCAAAGTGGTCAAAAATGCGATTCATAGAAACAATATCAAGAATTATGAAACTTTGGTGGATGCTAATATTTATAGTGAGATTTACGAAAAAAACTGTCAGCTGCATGTATGTGGGTGGAAAAGTTGTCAGCTGGATGCAGTTAAGGTCGCGCGCACTGCCTTTCGGCGCACCTACGCACCGTACCTTTATCGCCCAGCTGACAACTTTTCCACCCACATACATGCAGTTGACAATTTTTTTCGTAAATCTCACTATATATATATTAGCATCTGTCCAAATTTCAAAATTCTTGGTATCGTTCTTGATAATGTGTAACGTTTAAATTATGCGTGGAGCACTCGCAAGATGAAAAGTTAAATCAATATTAATCTGATTGGATTTTCAATTAATTATTGCCCAATACACATTTCATTAATAATGCAATATATTACTTTAAATTATTAATTAAAATTTTTAGTTAAGCAAAATTATATTATTTATTTATATAAAAATATGAAATTATGAATGTATTATTCTATCCAGTAAAATAATAATACATAATTTGGGCAAAAGGCTCTTTCCATTTGTTGGCAAAATTTGTTTTCTAAGAGCACCCCTATTACCTAAATAATATACGTGTCAATTAAGATTTCCAAAAATATCCGCTTAAAGTGAACTAAAAACTTTAACGATGTATAAATCATCATAGAGAATAGAAACCCAGGTATACTTATATTGAAAATAAAAACATCATATTTTTTATAAATATTTTAAATAAAATATTTTCAAAAATTATTAGTAAATAAATATTGATAATTTTAATTTTCCATTTGAAAAACAAATTTCCACTATTAGAATACATATTTTTTTTGTAATTTTTTTGAAAATCATTATTGCAGTTGATAGTTTAGTACACAAACAATTTTTATTGTTATAAAATTTTTGAATCCAAGATTTGTGTTGTGAATTAGACCCTGGGTTACATGAATAGTTTCTAAGGTAACTCAGTAACTATAACTAACATGTTACAGGATTTGAATGAAATATTTTAAAAAAGCTTAATTAGGGCTCTTAATTACGCTTTGCTTAAATATATGAAACTAAAGTATAATCTCCAAACTCAAAACTTAAATTTAGCACCATATTATTCAAGATATCATGTTTTTGGAATAAAAAAATGTCTAGAAATAAAAAGTTACTCAATTTGTCATAACTTAAGCTTATAATTAGTAAACCAACCGTAATAGTTATATATTATAGGAATTCCAAAATATAAAACCATTAGAAACACGGCTGTTTTAGTGCATGTTGCCGAAGGTTCCAAACCCCAACGTAGGAGATATAAAAGCTTGTCGCGAGAATAGGTTTATCTTGACAAGTAATTCTAAGTAGAAATATGTGTATTTTATAAAAGAAATTTAAACAGGAAAATCTCAGGACAAGTTTTTATATCATATAAAAATGTTTAATGTAACAAAATAATGGGTTTGATGCACTCAAAATTTTATTTTCTTCTTTTTAGTGCATTTAAATAAAAGCTTGTTTTTAATTTTTTTTTTACTTTTATTTATTTAAATAATGCATAAACATGCATTGTATTTTGTTTATAATGGCGCGCCTCTATCTGTGCTTATCTTTACGCTAAATTTCGAAACTTTGAAGAAATATGAATAACATACAATGTTCATAAATTAAAATAATCGTTACTATATATCCAGTGACTTAGTTGTTAATTAAAAAAATATATTACTATATCATCATTTTGGATAGATCAGAAGTCCAGTTTCCGAATTAGCCGGAAGTACACCCACCTTTTTTTGTTTTAAATAGCATTCAGTATATACTTTTTGCATATTCGTATTTTAGACTGTGTTATTTTTAATTATGAGTCACAAGTTGGCATTTGCTTTAGAGATGGCGCTGCAGGAGCTATTTTTGAAAAAGTAAAATGCGCACTCTTCGATTTATCAATGGCAAGCCCCAAAATGCAACTATTTCATATTGTTAATTATATTATAGTATTTGATAACGTAAAACACGACATGTCCTATTTAAAATATTATAAAAAAAATTAATTAGAATAAGCTTAGAGAAAAACAAAAATGAACCAATCAAACGGAGTAATTTGGTATCCATTATTATGACAGTCAATTACTAAAAATATTAAAATAGAAATAATTTGAAGTTTGTCTTTGCTAACCTGACAGTGACAGCATTATCTTCAAAGCAAATGGTAACTTGTGACACCTAATTAGAATTTAAATTCAAAGCAGAAGTACGCAAAAAAAATTTCAAATACAAGTTAGTGCCGAAAGTGCCATTGGGCTTCTGATAATTCAAAAAAATGCATTTTGCACTTACATCCCAAATATCTTTTTTTTGCAAATTAACGAGAAAGTTAGGTTGAGTTATATTGGATCTGGGTCACCCAGCATACAATGCCAGACGAGCTAATTTTCATATGAGCAAGACACAATATAATACCGAGAAACAAAACATAACCAAACTGTCAATAAAAATCTATTCGTTGAGGAATTCAATAAGAAACATTTCACCACTCATCTAAATTTATAACCAGTAGATGGTTAAATACGTTTCTGGAGTAATATAGTAATGCATATTTAATTTGCGTGCAGTTGAAAATATATTATGTTTTGTGTTACGTTACAATTAAGCAGCCCCCCCCCCCCCCTCCAGCCAAAGTACCTAGTACCAAATTTAACTTTACATTATTTTACATACAGAACAGATCTTAAGAGGGGAAAAAACACACCGAATCATAAACGGGAAAATGTAGTAACTTTTATTTAGTTCTATTATTGAAAACCGAACCGAAAATCAACAACAAATAGACATTTCAAAAGTAATAAACGCACCCATACGTAAATGCAACGTCGCAATCACTGTTAAACACGAATTAAAAACACTCGATATCCCGATTCGGAAATGAATCTTACTTTCGAGGTGGGGTCATTCCCAAAAGCGCTTATCTATAATATGCAGACATTATGGCGCGGCGCCATAGCAACCACTGTAGACAATTGCATCGTTATAAACCGTAGCGGAAGTTGATTCAATCAAGACGAAAGGCGATTCGACAGTGAATGGAAATAAACGTCGTGCGTTTTGGCAATGTTGCCGCGTTTTGAGCAATATGCCGATATACAATAATTATTTTGATTTTATCTTCTATTCATAGCGACTGAACAACTCAACATTCTATAATTTTATGTTGATTTGTTTATGTTTTAAGTTAATATGCTATGTTTAGTATAAACTGCAAAAATCTTTGGTGTATTAAGCGAACCGCCACTGCAATAAAGAGTCCCAAAGTATCACGTATTTGGCTGTGTTCCGTCAGACATACATTCTTAAAAATGAAAGCATATAATCATGACTGTCATAAAATGTCTCTCCATAGAAGCATTATTAGTCAAACTTGTGTAACATGGGAAACAACATATAACCCTATGAATTTAGAATACTAAATCGTACCTTACAAATACGTCAGTTCTTAAGGAGTCGTTCATGTAGTTCCAGGAGTACTGCATGAGTTTTTGGTTGTTTTGGAACCCTAATACTTGAAGGTACATCACAATAATCTGCAAAAAAAAAAGAAAAATAATACGTCAATGCTTGCAGAAATTATTTTCAATCATAATAATACTAGGGATAATTAGTACACTGCATTTAGATGCTTCAAAATAATTTAATAAGATATTTTTTTCTACATATGTTTCGGCTTGATGAGGCCTTTATCAAGAGTACTTGTATACTAAAATCTAAATTGTTATACCCTACTAAACCACCTGTCGGTATTTTGTTTTTATTATACTGTTAATTACGCAGGTGTTGAAAGAGCAGCTCAGTTGGTCGTTCGTATTTAAAACGTTTGTTTTTTGTGACTTTTGGATTTCTCAGTACTTCAAAAAGTTTAACCTTTTGCTTTTTGTGTCGGTGTGTAGAAGTTTGACATTATTCGTATCTATAAAATGGTTATTTTCTATACAATGTTTTACGAAGCCAGAGTTTTTAATATTATGTAAAATCGATTTTTTGTGTCCTTTAGTCCTAATATTTAAGTTTCGACCAGTTTGTCCTACGTATACAGCTTCACAGTTCACACAATTTATTTTGTAAACACCAGATTTAGACTGTTTGTCAATTTTGTCTTTATTGTTTATTAGTCTCTTTATTCTTATTAACCTGAATTGTTTTACAACCAAATTTATTTAATTTTTTTGAAACTTTATCTGTAATTTTCGGAATATAATTGATACATTTAAACGGCTCCTTTTCTAATTCTAATGTAGGGTTATAAAATTGTTTAGTTAAAATGTTCTTCTGTTTTTTCTTTATCAATTTGTCAATCAAAGCGATCTTATAACCGTTATTAATTGCTATCTGTTTGATAATGGATATTTCTTTTTGGAAACTTGCCGAGTCTAGGGGAAAGCTGAAAAGTCTATGAATGAGACTATGAAAAGCAGAAAGTTTTACTTGCCAAGATTGGTTAGAGTTTTTATAAATTATTGCATCTGTTGTTGTAGGTTTCCTATATATATCAAATTTAAGCAAATCTCTGGTCTTTGTAATCTTTATGTCCGAAAGTTCAAAATGTTGTTAGATTCTTTTTCCATGGTAAATTGAATTCTATTGCTTAGGGAATTTAAAAATATTGTATGTAAATTGTGTGAACTGTGAAGCTGTATACGTAGGACAAACTGGTCGAAACTTAAATATTAGGACTAAAGAACACAAAAAATCGATTTTACATAATATTAAAAACTCTGGCTTCGCAAAACATTGTATAGAAAATAACCATTTTATAGATACGAATAATGTCAAACTTCTACACACCGACCCAAAAAGCAAAAGGCTAAACCTTTTGGAGTACTGAGAAATCCAAGTCACAAAAACAGACGTTTTAAATACGAACGACCAACTGACCTGCTCTTTCAACACCTGCGTAATTGACAGTGTAAAAAAAACAAAATGCCGATAGGCGGTTTAGTAGGGTATAACAATTTAGATTTTAGTATACAAGTACTCTTGATAAAGGTCTCATCAAGCCGAAACATATGTAGAGAAAAATATCTTATTAAATTATTTTGAAGCATCTAAAAGCAGTGTACTAATTATCCCTAGTATTATTATTCAATGTTTCACAAGGATTCTATCGCAGAAACTATTCATTGCATTTTCAATCATATTTGTTAATGACATCAGATATATTACAGAACCGGCTGTGAAAAATAATAAAATGGAGATGGTTTATTTAGTTACTTATTCCTTGAAGTACACCGCATAATTAATCCTAAATGATATCCACGATGGCTGCAGACTTCTTCCTTCAAATTCCAAAAGATTAAAAACGCATATAAGGTTGCGTCAAACTTTTAGTTTCAAAGTTCTTTAATCTTTCCGAACGAAAAACTCGAATTTCGTCAGCTACTTAGTACATTAATCCTATATTGACTAAATAACCGCAAAAGTGAATTTAGAACATACATTTTTTTAATTTTATTATTATTATTATTTGGATTACAATAGCAGGCAGTTGTAAAACCGATGAAGCTTTGTTACATTATCACACTTATAAATGGTTATGAAAATTCTATCTCATACACTGTAGTGAATCACTCGGCGAATCTTCCTTTAGTTCTCTGTCGACCCGAAATTTGAAGATAATAGTGTTTGGTGCCAACACAATATATTGACTCAGCGAGTTCCAGGAATGCACTATATGGTTCACCAAGAAGTTTTTCAAACTTCATGGAGTGTCCTTGAAGATGAAGATTTGAGCTTATGTGGAAAATGTTTTTAATTTACACTGATAGTAACAACTTGTTATTTTGAAAGTCTCAATCAAATCAAAATTTTAGTAGTCGTCTCTCTGGATATGTTAACCGTTTCAAGTCTAAAGGAATTTTTGTCACTCTGCGCTGGACCCTTTCAAGTTGCTCTCTATCCTTATATAATACGGATTATTCCATATGGTAAAAGCATATTCTATTTTGGGTCATATATAACCTTTGTACAGGGTAGATGTCTATAAAGGCATGGTTTATTATTTATGAAGGAATTTGCTCTTTTGGTTATTCTAGTTATGTGAGTCTCCCATTTTAAGTCTGTGGTTACTAAAACTCCTAGATCGTTTTGCTCATTAACTGATGTCAATGTAGAACTGTTTAGAATATAGTCATCATTTGGATTATTCGGGCCGATTCTTAGAACTGTACAATTTGTGGCATTCGTTTTCATACCCCATGTTTTTGACCATTTTTCAATATTCTGTAAATCGGTCTGAAATAGATCTGTGGGGTTTGCATATATCTTGCAATCATTTGCACACATTTTAACGGTTGTTTGGATATGATCAACCAGGTCAAAAGGTATATTATGAATCACCGAACTCTGAACCACGCCACTGCTCACCCTAAGGGGACTAGAAAGTTCTCCATTAACTCCCACCTGGTAAAATCTATCATATAACAGATCTTTGATCAAGGCAAGCAACTTTCCTCTAGCTCCGAAGTGCTCAAGTTTTTTTAATAGTAGGTTGTGCGGAATGTTTTCGTAGTCTAGATAAATGACATCTAGTGGTAGGCCACTCGCTGAGACCCTCCAAAAGGTTGGTAGTGGTCGAACGTCTTGGTAGAAATCCGTGTTGAGCTGAGGGAATGCGAGTTAGTTCCTGATAGAAAGATATTAGTTCCTCTACTATTATTTTCTCCATACATTTTATGGGGTTACAGGTAAGACTAATAGGACGATAATTTTCCGGTCTGTGTCTATCACCTTTCTTATACAGTGGCGGGACGATTAAATATTTCCAGGGTGTTGGAATTTTTGAATGATCAATACATTCCTGCATTACTTCTGCAAGCAAAGGACTAATAATTATTGTGGTGCTACAGTTTTGTAATAAAACTGTTGGAGTTTCGTCAGGCCCTGATGGGCTGGTGTCTTTTTTTCATACATTTGAGAGCTTGTTCTACTTTGTCACTTAATTGAATTATGTCAATAATTGATCTTTCCACTCTATTCGCATGTAAAGCTGGAATAGGGTATACTTTACTTGTAAAGGCTGTGTCGAACTGCTCCGCAAATTTCTCTGTCAAGACACACCATTCACAAACTGCTGAGTTGTGGGATCTTTCAGAGTTATTCGGCTAATGTATTTGAACAGTCTTTTTGGTGATTACGCATTTGCAAGGACGTTCTCATATTTCCTCCGGGCATCAGTCGTGTTATTCTGTATCATGTAAGCTTGATATTTGTCTGGTGTTTTGTTTATTTTATATTTATCCCGCTACGCTTTTTGTCTATTTCTCTAAACAAATACTGATTTATCCATGGTTTTTGTTGATTATTTTTTACAGACTTGGCTGGTATATATTGCTGTACTGCACCCTTTATAACACACTGGAAGTCTTCAAACAGTGATCTTCCTTGTCCCTATTATTATGGCAATGTTAAAATTTCTTCTAGTTATTTTCTGTATTTGCTTGAGTGGAATTTTTAGTTGGGCTTTTACCTTTATTACAACATGATTACTTCGACCAATTGGCGGTTCTGTGGACAAATCGAAGATGCTCTTAGGGTCGTTAGTTAAAAAAAGGTCTAAATCTGAGCTCTGATTATTTCTGTATCTTGTTGGGAAATTTACAATTTAATGCACGTTCGTTTCATGATACGTGTCTAGAAATTCCTGCGTCTTCTTATCCGGGTGCATAATTGTTTGATTCTCCTAGTTTATGTTCGGGTAGTTAAAGTCTCCCACAACGAAAGTCGGATGTTTTGAAGTGTATGCACTCTTAATGTTGTTTATCATATGCGCATTGGCCTCCTTACTGGTTGTAGCACCCGGCCTATAGATGCATGCAAGGGATATTTTTGTTTCTCCTATTTGGATATCTAGTCAAATTGCATCTATCGGTGCTTCTAATCCGTGAATCTCATCAATGCTACAGTTTATATTGTATCCACCAAGTTGGTTCTTGATTAAAATACATACACCCCTGTCCCCCCTTGTGATTCGGTCGGTCCTGCCGATATACTGGGTACCCATTTATCTTAATTAAGCCCCTACACATACTCTCCCACAACCAGGTTTCTGTAAGTAATATGAATGTGGGATCTGAAGACAGAACTCTCACTTTCCATTCTTCGATCTTGCTTACAAATGAGTTTAAATTGGGGTACCAAAACATGACTTCAACCACCCCAAGCGCACTTAGTTTTTTCAATTCTTTCAACGATTTTAGGTGGTCCACTAATGTATTTTATAATTAAATTGCTTTCTGTTTCTCTAGCCCAATCAGAGTACCTCTTAAGAATTTCCTTTGGGCCTCTGTTTGGTCATTCCTCATATAGATATCTGATTGTTCTTCTTCAAGTACTTTTCTACGTTTCAGAGCTTGCAGTGGAAGGATCACCTTTAGTGGCCTCTCTACCAAGGCTGAACAATATTCACTTTTGAAAACAACATTGTAACTTTCTTTCTATCTTCTATTGCTTTTTCTTGTGGGCCCTTCTTTTAGAACATTTGTGGCATGATGTTCCCTTTCTTTCAATTCAGGCTCGATTGCTGTCTTTGGTATTTGAATTGTCTCTACTTGTTTTTCAAGCTTCTTTAGTGCATCGACGTAGCTAATTCCTGGTAATTTTTTGTTGACTTGATTTAACCCGTTCTTGACTTCACTTATCTCTTTCCTAGCCGCTTCATTTTCTTTATTTCTTCGCTCCATCGAGCCCCTGAGTGACTCTACCTCTATCTTGAGGGCCGACACGGTTTTTGCCGTGACATCTCCTTGTTCTTTAGTTGCTCTTAGTTCTGTTTCAGTACTTTCCACTCTATGCTGCATTTGGGATAGTTTTTTAATAGTTTCCTTGCAATCCGGACTTAGCTCGTGATGGGCTTGGAACAACTCATGCCATTAGTCCAGTACATTACCCACAGATCATTTTCTCGCAGAAATCACACGGGTAACCGAACAATTTGCTTTTCTCTTCCCTTAAAACACATTGTTTTTGCATTTATAGCATGCCTGCAACAACTTAATCTCAATTTCCTTGAAACGCGATCTTTTCACTTTATGCACAAAAAATGTTTGATTTTTCGAGTGGTAAGTTCTTTGTAGATGTTTATTAGTGACTTAAATGTAGCAACATGCAATTAAAACAAATTGGATGTGTCAATATTTTCAAAAGAAAAGTTCAGCAAAAATACTGTAAACAATTCCAAAATACTGTAAAAAATAATTTGTAATTTTTGCTACTAAACCTATATTTTCAAACCTGCTGAATTTGGAAATGATCATCGCTTTTTCGTGAAACCATTAGTTTAAGAAACATGATATCGTTTAAAGTGATTAGTTTTTTACGTGTTAAAGTAGCTTGAAAATGTGAACAATAAAAATTGCAATTTTCTATTGTATTTGGTTCAATCATTAACCTAACTCGGAATAGTTAGGGTTATGGTTCAATTTTAAGTTTTTGAATCGTGATTTTCGGGGGGATTTGAATGTTTTTTGTTTTCGGAAAATGTTTGTGAATAACATGAATTTTGAAGGAAGGTAAAGAAAAATTCCACATCGACACATCGATTTTCTTTTTCGGGAAAAATTGCATTTTCTGGTACTATACCTTCAAACCTGCGAAATTAAAACATAATCACTGTTTTCTCTGGGATTAACTTTTGAAAAATGAATTTTAAAAAATTATTAGTTTTCTACAGTTTTTGCCGAGCGTCTGCAGTTCTGAAGGTTTTTATTTTCACGAAATTTTTGTAAATTGTAACTGAAAATACGAACCAAGTTTTACTGAATATTATATTCACGAAACTTAGTTTTACTGGCGTTCAACTAAGCTTCAGCTTTCATTAATTCATTTTAATCTTATTGGCTTCGCAGAGCCCATTTTCTGTATCAGATAAATTGCATTTCCCAACTGGTTTTGTGGTTCTTGCGCTCAGACCATATTTTTAGATATGTTTTCATTCGAACTATCACTGAAGGCTTAGCAATAAAACTCCCTGAGTTCCCAATTTGCTACACTCTGTTTTAAGACACCGTCTTTTGATGAAGGTTAGATGCCTAAAATACTATAACCAAATCGCCGATGAAACATTTTTGTTTTTCATTTTATAAATGGAGTTGATTGAATTGGATTGTGAGACAAGAAAGAAGCTTAGACGTTCATGCTCAAGATGCTCTTCAAATAAATATTTGAAAATTTCGAATTTATTGTAAAAATTCACCCTAGACACTAAAAACTACTTTCAACCTTTGCTATCAATATTTGAAAAATAGCACTTTCGATAGTTTGGGTTCATATCTCAGATATCAAATTAATATAATCATAAACCTAACTACTCCGAATAGACGCTCAGTTAAACCACAGCTTAGTACAACAATCAGCTGGAAGACTCTCGGCCGGCACTTTTGAAGTATTGGCCCGGAACAGAAAAAGATGCAAGATACGCGAAACTCGCGCTGTCGCTCTCGTACCGGGGAGAGAATCCAGCGCCGTATTAAGGATATTTTATTTTTGAATTCCAGTACCGTATTATCAGGTTATTGGTTAAACTCGGGTGCTAGGTGCTTTGCTGATTATTAGCGATTATCGTATTCATGAAAGAAAAATAAATTAATAAACATAATGGAACAATACAAAGACACAATATATTTAAGAAGAGTTATACAAGGTGTAATTTCACAAGTCGAAAAATAAAACAAACATAAAATATGGTCAAACCACAAATAAACATTAGGTAATTAAATTAAAATAAATACTAAAATACATACATTTGAACGGAATCAGTGAAAAAGACAATGATTACATGGGTATTTAAAATGTTTTTACAATTTTATTATTTATTTCTTCTTAATAGGTATAGTATACCTGAGGGCGAAGCGAAAATGAATTGACATCAAAACCGTTTGTGACTAAAAGTACTTACACTATAATAATTTTATTGATTCCTCCATATGATTAATTTATTTATATTGATATTTTTAAAATTTAAAGTTAATATTTTTAAAAGTATAGTACCTACATGCGAACTCTTAAATATATTTTTTTTACGACTGCCCTGAAAATAGGCAAAAACGCACTAACAACTGCTGAAAAGTATACTTTGCACACGGCGTATGCAAAGTATACTTTTCACACGCTTATTCGGGTATTGAGATTAAAGGGCTTCGTCTCCGATTTAGAGCTTCGCTCTCAGAGGTCCCAGATCTCTAAAAAAGGGGGCCCAATTTTAGGGTTTCACCCCCCCCCCCAGGAGCCCCTTTTTGCAAAACTGTAGAAAATGGGACTCTCATATCAGGGGTTCCATTTAAAGGCTTGGGGCCCAATTTTAGGGCTTCGCCCCAGGGGGGAGGCTCTTTCCCAGATGTGCCAAATATGAGGCTCCCACACCGGGGGCCCCATTCAAAAGCTTCGCCCCCGAGGGCCCCATTTTAAAATCTATGAAAAATGTTCCCCGCACCAGGGGCCCCATTTCAGGGCTTTGGGCCTCAAGGATTCCCAATTTAGGGCTTCACCCCCGGATGCTCCCTTTTCCGAATATATAAAAAAATGGGTCCCCCGAGGGAAGGCAAAGCCATAAGAGGAGACCGCCGCGCCAGTGAATGGCGCCTTTTTCCAAAGATATGAAAAGAATAACTCCAAAAATTAAGGGCGAAACCCTAGAATGAGGGACGAAACCCTAAAAGGACGCCCCGGGTAGGGCGTTGTCACAGCCCTGGCATCTCAATACCTACTCACTAACTAGTTACACGAATTGCTGTAGAAGTCTTTGTATGGTCTTTGTAAACTATAAATTTTAATTTAAAGACAAGATGCTTGATATATTATATTATAATAAATATTATATAATATCAAAATTATTTGCAGTCGTAGAAAAAGTACAGTATGCAACTCGTGTGAAAAATTACTTTCAACACTTGTTGCACACTATGCTATCACTGCAAATATTTTGGGAAAATTCTCACTTTTTCCGTAAAGTGTGCTATGAATGGTCATGGAAACCGAAGATAAATAAATGACAGTCGTGCGTTTGTTACAGTTTGCTGCTGGCACTCCTGTTCTAAATATGCCCCAAGCCCGAATATAATATGTCAAAACTGACAGTCATTGGCAAATTTCAGAATAAGTATAGAGAAAAATGTGCATTTAATTTTTTAAAATGCGGCTGTAGAAAAAGTTCTGTGTGTTTTTCGAGCGCAAAATAAGATTGCCGTTTTCGAAAGATTACAGTAACACTCTTTCTCAGGCGGCAATCCGTTACTTTGCGCTCTAAAAATACAAATAACTATTACCAGTATATAATTACGAAGTAAGTTGATGACATAAAGAATGATTGCATGATATGACGAAACATTCATTGCTTTGCACAGACATGCCCATAATGTACAATAAGAATATCCAAGATGAAATGTGGACCCAACAAAATATCACAGCTTTGTACTAAACCGTGAAAATATTACATATATCGTAGTTATGATTAGATACTTACCTCTTTTTATCACTAGGAAACCGAAAGAAGCTCCTATCATAATTATATTTTTTATTAATACAACCTTTAGCGGCACAAACGTGTCCCCTCTTTGGGAAACTCATGATATCGCAAGTTATAAAAACACGAAATCGGTATCAACACTTTTAACTACGCCTATGTTTAATTGTTTCAAAATCTAAGGAACAAATAGCCGCTACCGACGCTAGTGCCGTGATCTTCCCCATAATGGCGCCATGCGCAAGGATCGGCGCAAACCGTTCTCACGAACGGAGTGTCCTAGCTGATTGTACTAAGCTGTGGTTAAACGGTATAAAAACGTATTGTATTTGGACTCTCGCTTGCCGAAGCGAGCGTCCAAAGCTCGATTTCGGCTCGCTTACTTTTGCTACTCGGTATGAGATGGCGCGCAATTCGACGGTAAAATCATGCATTATTGCCGGTTGTCTTAAAACAAATGTGAGTTTGAGGAATATTTATGATTTAATGCGTTTCATCATAAACCTAACTATGGTTGGGTTTATGGTTTTATAACGAAAACGTTTGATTTAGAAAATAAAATATATCTTTTTTTACGTATGTAATAATTATTATGAACATATGAAACATTAATTATTTAAATACAAAACCGATTTTTAAAAGACGTATAATAATACGTCGGTAATTTAGGCGAAATAAAATGGAATTATTTAGTAAATTATTATGAAAATGTAACGATAGGAAATATCAAATACATCTTTACAATTTATATATGAAGTAGGATATACATCAATATGTAATAGTTGGTTGACACGAAATTGAATTGTAAGTATGTAGGTAAGTATAATAATTCAATTAAAAAAATCACTAAATAGACGAAAATGTATGACTTTTGCCTTATCGTCGTCAACATCTCTATCAGATCTTCATTTATTCTTTCGTTGAATCCTAACTAAAGAAAATTTTTAATAATACCGCATTTCAAGGGCAAAATTAAATATTTTTACTTGAATTATGGAAATATAAATTATTCCCTGCATGTCTCTAAAAAATCATACGGTTTTTTTTTTAAATTGGATTTTTAAGGTGGACTAAAGAATAAGCAATTTTTTAAATTCCGCATTTCAAGAGGAAAATTTTATATTTTTTACTTATTGAGGCATTACAGATTACTCGTTAAATTCTCAGAATACGTAAAACAAAGTGTAGGTATGAGTCCTGAGGTAAGCGGAGCATTGTAACAAGAGCGAAAACCCTGAAGTAAAAAAAACAAGATTGCTCTAAAAAAAGAAAATAAACATTAAATTAAATCACACCGATCAATTTATTACATTTTTCAATTAATATAATAAAAGAGCTTGTCCTGGGATTTAGCTGTGTTAATTTATTTTATGAAATACATAAAAAAAATTGTTAGAATTACTTTTGTCAAGATCAATTTCCAGGTCTGGTATTATTTAATTTAGTTCATTTTTTTTTTGTTTTTAGATCATATAAATAAAAGCTTGTTTTTAAACAATTTTTTACTAAACTACGGGACATAGTAATATGGATATTGTATTTTTTAAACATTAATTACGTCATAAGTTTTGAACGAAAAAAGATATCGAGATGCGGTTTGAATTATGTTGTAGAAAATTTTATTAAGAAAAAGATACTTCGGAAATATTTCATTTTGGTAGGAACTGTACAGGGGTTGGAATAAGACACTGCAAAAAATTCGAAAATTCAATCGGACCGAGAATTTGTATGGGTGAATCGAACTTTTTGTTCTATGCATCAGTTTAATTGCTTAGTTAATTAGAAAAAACAAGTTTGTCAGATTTTTGACATGTCATGTTTTTCGAGATACACTTGTTTTTTTTTTATTTTGGCCAATTAATTTATTAAATGACTAAAGATTTTTAAACGACGAAGCAACTTAACATTTGGTTGCCTTGGTTACATTTTTATTGTCTTATAATCACTACACCATTTTGTGTAGGAATTTATTATAGCAAAAAAAATATTTGTTGTTTTCCGAAACTTTGTGATATTCATACTTTTGCAAAACAACGAAGAATTTTCTTCTTCTGGTGTAATAAATTTCTACACAGAATGATTATTTTTTAGTTAAGTGCGTATTGGTGAACTTATTTCATGAAAAAAAGTCCGTATAAACATGGGTCTGGAAATGCATTGTTTTTTAGATACTGGGTGTTAAATTTTGTTATTAATATCTCCGCCCTGACCTATTACTCAGATATTTTTAGCCTTTTTTGGACACTAATTTAAGACAAGCGATGGCAAATTTTCTTAAAATATTTTGTGGAATTTGAAAGAAAAAAAATAAAAACAACTTGCTTATTGCAAGAGCCAGGAACATATAATAAAAAGGTATATTTTTTGCTCGAAAGCGAGGTCAGATAGGAAAAAAATTATAGCAGCAAAAAAGTTGTATTTTTAGTTGCTTCATTTAATAAAAATTACAAAAAAAATTAGTGGCGTACATTTCTCGAACAAAAATAATTGGAAAGATGCCCCCTGGGGCATAATAAATTTAATAATTTTATTCTAGTTATGGCTAAAATAGACTTTTATCACCAAAAATAGACCTGCCAAATTTCAAAAAAGCCCTTTTAAAAATATTTATAATATTTATAAAAAACCGTTTTTTTAACACCCCATGTTTAGATGAACTTTCTTTCATGAAATTACTTTAGGAATGCGCCCTTAAATTTAATAAGTTGAGAGTGAAAGCTGTGTGCATGTACGAAATATACTAAATGAAACACTCTTTGTATTCCATACATAAAATTTTAATCCAAAAGGACCTCTAAATTAGCGTAACAGAGCGCTGTCGGCCGGTGCCATCAGTGTTACCTGGAAAGTGAGTAAAAGAACCACCCAGTAGTGGAGAACAGTGAATGCTGTCGAATTTTGGGTTAAGAAATTAAAATTTGCAATCGGCATTGTTATGTACATTATGGCATGAATAAAATTGTATTTTGAGTGTTAAATTTGAATTTTGAATTCTGAATTTGTTAAGATATAAATATGTTAATTAAAAATTGTAAATTAAGCCTGATGAGTTTTTGTGTGATTTTTTTTTGTTATTCAATTTTTAGTTGCTCGTCATTATCGTTTTCACAATTTGCCTAGCGAGCTTTTAGAAAACTCGTTACAAATTGGATCGAATAGCATTTTCGAAACATATCTACATGGGATTTATATTCCATCCACCTTGTTGCCTAATAGTCGAAAAGAAATTGTCCAGGAAGTCCTGATTTAATCTGTCGATTTTTTTTTGGGTCTTCGATTCAAATAAGGCATGTATTGCATTAAAGGTTTGAATCATACCATCAAAACAAGACGGCCTTTCTGCCTTCGAGTTTTTTAATTTTGAAAAATATCAAGCCTTTTTTAAAAGTTTGGAATATTATGGTATTTTTGTCTGACAAAGCACAACCGTAAGGATTTTTTGAATAGACCCGTTTACTATTTAAAGAATCAAATAAATGATTCATATCTTCCAAAAAATTAGCAGTATGAATTCCATCCGCATGGATTTGCCCGTTTTTGAGACTGCGGCAACAGTATGGGACAGAACCTGTGAGGCTAATTTAAAGGACATTTTTTCGAAACCATTTGGGTTAATATGTTTCTGAGAAAGCTTTGGCATGGCTCGGGCCGTATTCGAAGACTGATCTATTGCAAACACTCTTTTAATATGATCAACATTTATAATGTTCTCGAACAAGGTAAAATTATTCTGTAGCAAGTTATACCGGATATTTTTGAATAAATGAGGTACATCAAATAACCCAAAAATGTTGTGTTTCTGATAAAGGAAAAATGGCGTTTCAGCACTTATTCCTAACAAACTAAAAGCTTTTCTATTGTTTGAATCCTGATCACAAACGATTGCCTTTGGAAGAAATACAACAGCATTTAAATTATCAAGGACGTACAAAATTGAAGATTTCAATTTTTCGCCTTTTACCGATGTCCCGGAAACAAAATATGCCAAAGGCAATTTCCATTTGTGATACAGGCCTCGAATAGAAAAAACTAAAACTTGTTTAGCATATTTCGGAAGACGTCCTAAAGGACCAAGATCCTCGGAACCCTCAATAATTTCTATTTTTTTGGAATATTCCAAATCTTTTTTAATCGACATTTCGGCAAAAGCCAAAATACATTTCCGTTCTTCACTAGACATGGTAGAATATTTTTTTCGAAGGTGATTTAAGACCGTTTTGTCGATTCCCGTTTTAAAGATGCATTCTCCAATCCAACCTCTTATACTAACACTGGGGAGAATTAAACCTTTTGCCGCTTTAAAAAGCGGTAAGCTGAGGGAGATTTATAATAAAAGGAAATCTTTCTCCCGCGCCTTTTACCGCGAAACTGTATCCGCACAAAACTTTTTGCTGCTAGTGACAAACAATCCATTGCGGTAATGAGCAATGAGGGGACATTGACCTTTTGTCTTTTAATTTTTGTGTTCAATCTGATGTTTTTTTGTCTTAATTCTGCAAGCTTGCCGCACTTAATTTGCCTTTTCAAAAAAATTTTTTTTTGGCTTATCAGTGGTATTTATTTTTTGAGCTGGTCCTTTAAATCGTTTTGGCGTAGAAGGTGCGGAGGAGTTTAATTGATTGCTGTTTTAAAAATCTGCTTCCAAAAATGCCTTTCGCATACATAATTGCGATAGATTTCTTCCTTTGGTAAACCAAGTAACTTCTGATTTCCTACAATATAAAGTTATTTATACAGAATGACACGCTAATATTTAAGAAGGTGATTCTTGGACCCATTTTAAGAAAAAAACTTCATATGAACATATCCCCTAAACGTCTCAACTTTTGAGATATACCGGGTGTCAACGAAATCGTTTAACAATGCACCATTCAAATGTTTTTTTAAGGCTAAATTTGTAACTTTGGTTGAAGATATGGTTTATGAAAACTCAGATTTTTTCCCTAAAAAATAAATGAATATCACTTCCGGTTTGACCGGAAGTGAGCAGGAGGCAAGAATTTCAAATACAACACTGCATATATTTTTACATATATAAATAAAGCTTGAAATTGCCATTTTAACCATGTATCACAAGTTGCCATTTTTTCTCAAAATGGCGGCGTTATCCCAAATTCAATATGGGTGCATTTTGACATCACCATTGGAGTTTTTGTCAAACTGTCCGTTGATATAGAAGACAAGATAGGTTTTCATGCAGATTTTTCTCACTGTTGGAAATTATAGATAATTGTTATAAAATTGAAGCATTTTTAGTTTTTCTTTAAAACGTCAAAATTTACGTCAATTTTTCTCGAAATTTTGAATAGAAACCTGAATATATTTTACCACATTTGGATAGAGCTCGAAATTCCCTTTTGAGCGATGTATCACCAGTGGCCATTCTTTTTAAATATGGCGTTGTAGATAGCATAATTCAATATGGCGGCGCGACGCCATATTGAATTATGCCCTATTCAACGTCATCTTTAAAAAGAATGGCCACTTGTGATACATCGTTCAAAAGGGAATTTCGAGCTCTATCTAATTGTTTAAAAATATGTATAGGGTTCTATTCAAAATTTCGAGAAAAATTGACATACATTTTGACATTTTAAGGATATACTAAAAATCCTTCAATTTTATAACAATTATTTAGAATTTCCAACAGTGAGAAAAATCTGCAAGAAAACCTATCTTGTCTCCGATATCAACGGACATTTTGACAAAAAATCTATTGGTGATGTCAAAATGCCGCCATATTGAATTTGGAATAAATGCCCTCTACACCTCCATTTTGAAAAAAAAGACAACTTGCGATACATCGCTGAAAAGGGAATTATAAGCTCTATTCAAATATGTAAAAATATTTGCAGGGTTGTATTTGAAATTTTTGCCTCATGCTCACTTTCGGTCAATCCGGAAGTGATATTCATTTGTTTTTAGTGGAAAATCTGAGTTTTCATAAGCCATATCTTCAGTCAAAATTTCAAATTTCTACTTAAAAAAGCATTTGAATGGTGCGCTGTTAAACGATTTCGTTGACACCCGGTATAGAGGTCAACTTTAAAAAAATAATAATTATTAGACACTTCTGGATTTCTCCTGCGTCGAATTGCTACTAAAAGTCGCAGGAGAAATCCAGTTATTTCATCAGTAGCCTGTGGAAGTTTTCTGGCAAAACTGTTATTAGACAAGCAGTGGTACGCCACTGACTTTTCTTAAAATAAAAAATATATATATTTTTGAAATCCTTATTTCTTAAGGAAAATATTTGATCACTTGAATTTTTTTTTAGTCCGACACACGGTTTTCACCTAAAAAAACAAAATCTAATTCTCTACATTGTGATATTGTCATTAACGTAATTGTTATGACCATGCAAAGAAACGATTATTGATTTTTTTTTAAGCGAAAGCCTTGCATCGGCCTTAAAAACACCAACTGATCAAATTTGTTTAGAAATGTATGCGGATTTCAAAAATGATTTTTATTTTAAGATAAAGGTGCGTACCATTTTTTTCTTCAAAAATATTCAATGCAAAACTGGTACGGACGCCACTGAAAAAAAAACTGTCTGTACAACAGAAAATACATCTTGATGCCTAAAAGACGTGTACCCAATTTCATAAAGATATCTACAATAGTATCGCACTTATTATATAAAAAAAATTTTTTTTTTTTTTTTTAACTTTACCTCCCTTTGTATCTAAAAGTTAAGTTGTTTAGGGCATACATTCATAAGAAGTTTTTTTCTTAAAATGTGTCCAAGAATCAACCTTTTAAATATTAGCATGTCATTAACGAACACCCTGTAAAGTAATGGGCAGTGGCGGCTCGTAGGTATACAGTGCGAGTCTCTAACTTTGGAATAAATTGACTAAAGGAGAGATATTTTTTTCGATAACTAAACTATGCTAGCACACGTCGATTACTATGTGCCGAACTGAAACTTTATTATGCCCTTTAAAAGAATAATAAAAAAGGACTTTCATTTAAAAAATAGTCGATGACGTCATATCTCAAATTTGAGACACCCGTATGAAACGGCCCGAGGTATTATGCCCACTATTATAGGTTTCGATAAAGTTCTTGATTAATCCCCAGTTTTATTCCTCCAGATTAACGTCAAGGTTCATTGAAAGTTTTATTCTTACCACTATTTAAAATCCATTTTTTGCAAAGTTCGTCGTTCTTTAGGGGAATTCGAAATAATTTAATCCCGTGATTTATTCGATTATTATTGCGGTTATAAAAACAACAGGTGATGCCTGACATGTTGAAAACAATAATAATATCAAAATATTATAGTCAAAAATAGGAGAATAATAATTAATGTCGTATGAATTGTGAGAGCTCCGCAAACACATGATCCTGCCATAAACCTAACTTGCTGCAATTGCGATTATTTGGAAAATTTAGCTACGCGCGCCGTGCAGGGCGCCGCGCGGTTTTTGCTGGAGGATCGAGCAAGCACGTAGGTCTTACCTTAGTTCATATGCATCGCGCCGGACCGGCCGCAGTTTTCCGCGAAACAGTCTTTGATGAATATTCGCAAGATGAAAGAGAGCGTTTTTATACGTTTTTACGAAATAAGGGTGATAATTGTATTGCTGAATATTAGTTATTTAATGTTTTTATTGTTCCGGATCCGGGGTCAAATTTGATAGGTATCTACCTAGGTACCTATACATTATTTTAGGTCTCATATATTGTAGTGTAGTAGTAGCATAAACCTAACTACGCCGAATAGTTAGGTTTATGGTAGTAGGTACAAGATTTTTAATAATTTTACACATCATTAATATAATTATATTATAGGACATGTTATGTTAAGTTCCTATAATGGGTAGGTACGCCTAAATAACTAAAAAAAGTAAGTCTATACCTATTATCATACCTATATAGGTACTTACTAACAATAATAACAATACCTAGGTAATTACTAATTGTTACTAAAAACACAAACTGTAAATAAAAAAACTCCGGTCCTGCAACATTTAAAATCATAGGTAAATAACTGAAATAAAATAGAAGCCTCTTTTCATATTTAATTATTATACATAATCTATTTTAAGTACATTTAAATTTGGGAACAGCGCGAGCGACCCGAGTTCTGAAAGGCGTTTGGCCGTTGTTTGGCAAGCGACGAAATACGATAAAATTTAATTCGTAATAATGGTGGCGCCATCTCTCGATACAATTGTAGCATTTTTCTATGGGCTATGCCCACTGAGCGTCTATTCGGAGTAGTTAGGTTTATGATATAATTAAAGCTAGTCTAAGTTATGGATGGACAAGTATTCGTTCTTACCTTATGAGGATGCTTAATATGTACACTAAATCCTAATTCCTTCAACACTCTTCTCTCAGCTTTAATGATCATATTTTTCAGATGGATATAGTTCTGGTCCAGTATCACAGGCTGTATAGGTCTGTAGAAAAAGCAATAAAGGTTGACAACAACTATATGCAGGGTGAGCGTGTCTTATTCTTGTTATATCAAATTAAATACATAGTAACAAACTACTACTATAGTCAGAAATTATGGGTGGAAAATGAAACGTTTTAATATTTTACAGCGAGCTATATTCGGCTAACTTCATTTTCAACCAATATTTCTTAGCTATTTACTCTGAAGCACAACTTTTTTAATCGGCATTCTTATATAACTAAACCACCAACGTGGGTGTTACCTGTGTGATCATAATAGTTTTTTTGTGCATTTTTCTCAAATACCATGACTTTCTTTACCTTTTTGGGACTGCCAACACCCTTAGCACTGCTCTTCGACTGAAAATATGAAACATTTTGGAACCTAAAAAATGCTCAATTGTTAGTAGACACGCTATTATAACAATATGAGGATGGAAGTAGATTGAACTTTTTTCTTAGCTCCATTTATTTCGAGTTTCCAGTCCTCTTCCCATCCACTTTTTCCATTATATATGAAATTCGACACTTTTTGGAATCAGTTTATACACAGAGTATTAGGTTATCAATATAAGGCTTACCGATTGGAAAAGTAAATATATATATATATATGAGCCATATCACTAAAGTACCTGTTCTTCACACGATACTAAATGAAATATATTGATGGCTAAGCATGTAGGTGAACGTTATTTAGAAACTAGTAGAAAAATAAGAGGTTTACAATACTAAGTTAAGCCTTATTTGAGGTTTAAAGCAAACAATTGATTAGCGAGAACGAGGATCCACGGCCTTTAGGTGGACAGAAGAAATACACAATTCAAAAGCATTCAATTATAAGCAAGGCACCATTACTATATAACTGAAAAGTAACATTTACATATTGCCAGATCCTGGCGCCTTCCTAACCAAACCCGGATAAAGCGAAAGCCCACTTGGAAAAAGTATAAATTAATAATGAATGAATATGAATAATTTCATATTCGACGTAAGAGAAGGAGGATTAATTCAGTATAACAAATTCCAAGTTCCTTGCAAAATCTACCTTCAATACTTTAAACATCTTCAGTTAGTTTAAAATGTAAAATTTTACTTTGGATTTTTGCCTGAATATCATAACTATGACCCAGCGGAGTGCGGTCCATGGAAGCAAGGAAAGCATTGCTTCCCTTCAAATTCTAGAAACAAGGCTCCCCAATTTAGTACTATTTTGTCTCAATAATAATAAGTATAAATTTCATTTTTGTGACCCAGCCTCCAATGTCGAAGTCGGCCATGACCCGTTTGTTCTTCTCGACATGAACCATGGCCGATTGCGACATTGGAGGCGAGATCACAAAAATGAAATATATACTGAAACCTGCTTCACACTAAGATTAATATTTCGTTTTCATAATTATTATTCGTGACACAAAATAGTAATAAATTGGGGAGCATTGATTTTATAATATTAAGGAAAGCAATGCTTCCCTTGCTTCCATGGACCGCACGCCGCGGCTATGACCCCAAAGAGAATGATAATGATTATTTCAGCAACTACTTAATTGACACCAAAATATCCCGACAAGCACTGGTACTTTTAGCTTGCTCTACTGTTGCAGTACATATATAACCCAACACGCTAGGTATATTCACAAAAAGTCTATAAATCCAGAGTTTACAGATTACAATTGCATAAAGGAAATATAATGGCAATGTTTATTTTAAAACACCTTCATTGAAGACATGTTCAACGACACATCAATAGATAGAGAAAACACTGAATCTGACCCTAGTATGACAAAGAAAGAGGTATTTAACGCAATAAAAATATGGAAAAATTACGAAACACCAGGCCTAAGCGAAAACATTCTAGTACACTCTCCAAAACCACAAAAAGAATGAGAATTTCATAAGTACTATAAGCGTCATGAGTCAGAGGCTAAAGATATCCAGGACTGATTATAGAACTCGCTCGCCTTCTATTCTTGTATGAAAATATAGAAAACAATTTATTTCAAAAGTGAGCTTTCAAGACCAGAATAATCTAGTTGGAAAAAATGCGTAAAAATAAAGTGAGTTATACTAGTAGATTGTTCAGAAACATTTAGGATAAGCCCTACTTAAAGCCCTCCTCAATACGAACCAAGCATTTCTACACCTTTGCAGGAACCAAAATAAATAGCTGACTCATTATTGACTATTGAGACCAGAGTCAAAACAACAATTGCAAGCCTTCACTAGTCACGTAAGGCATTCAGTTAAAGGGACAAATAATCAATAGTCTCAATTAACATGCAGATGACTCGGCCTCTTCTACTATAGCCGATACTGCAGAAGAACCACAATTTGACAGATAGCCAGGAATAGACTATCAAGCGCCAGATATATCAAACCTAGCAAGACACAAATTCAGCAGAGTAGACTTAAAATTTCGAGCGCAACCTAAATGAAGATGCAGGACTTTCAGCCTTGTAGTATTATATGCCAGAATACCATCGAAACGCGATAGGGAGTAGTACTACTTACTACTGAATATTATTCTAAAAAGAGCCGTGTCTAGAAGAACATCGCGAGTCAAGTCTTAAATATTAAAAAAAAGCAACTTCCTGATTGTGAAGCATAATACTGCAGGAAAGGATATGCCTAATAATCGTCAACAGTCACTAAAAGAAACAGGTCAAGCTCACGAAATAGGTAAAATATATGATCTTACGGCTGCCCCTAAAAGGGGGAGCTGCAGGAGGAGGCAGCAGATTTCTCAATTATTCTAATAAATTTTGAAAAGCCAACTTTTAGGATCCCTATAAAGGGAGAAGACCTTTAATACGCGGTTAAAGATGGAATATTTTTGTCTACGTAAAGTATTAACCAACCTCAAGGTCTTCTGCAGATAATTGAATCTCTAAAAAGAAACTTATTTGAATTCGTGCAACATCAAAAGAATCTGTGACTAACAAATGCTCAAACACAAAGCAAAGACAATAATTACTGATCTAGGTACTGCAAAACATATATAAATTCTGAATAAGCATAGAATCTCTATTTCTCTAAAGATATTTTATATTTGAGTCGGCCAAGGGCCGTATCACTAAAAACCCTAAGAGGTGAAAGAACCTGAATTATAAAATTAGTTTTCCTTCAAGAGTGGATCGCCATATGTATGCTTTCATTCTAAATGATTAAATAAGTTGTGAATGATCAGAAAAATCTCAGAGGCAATCAAACTTCCTTACCCATAACTCAGTCATGCAATGCGATGACACATTAATTCAACTAACTACTACTATAGTAGTCTATTAAACTGAAAATAGATTAGAACTACTAAAAAGTTTCAACCCAAATTTAATTTAGTTTTACAAATAGAAACAATCTTTGAATCCAATACAATAGAATTTGTAAGTTCGGTCACTCAAAAGCAGAACAATTTTGGTATTAAAAAGGGGAGATAATTCAAGGCTAGGATTACTTGTATGATTTTACTTATACTCTAGGTTATTGTTGGATAAGTTATTGTATATACTTAATTTATAAGTTAATTTCTTACATTAGGAATGATTTTTGTGACACTTACAATTAGTAATAATGTCTCTATGAAAATTACTTATCTAGTTTTCGAAGCCGAATCCATATCAATTATTGATCAAGTAATTTCTGCGGAAGGGTGTATTATTTGAACACTGAAATTATCTTACTAGCACTATACATATTATAATATTATCAATTTTAATTATTACACTTGGTGGGAGCCGATTGACAGAAAACATTGGATCCAACTCGTATTTCTTAGCCTTCATTCGCCGTTCCAATGTCTAAGATATTTTAAGCAGCGTTTAATACAGGAAGCTTTCCATCATTCTGCAACAATCAAACCTAGTTATTATCTTTAAGTCTAGAGATGAGGAATCTCAATCTTATCTTGTGTTCCCAAGTTCTTTGAGTCGATCTTGACAGGTGAATATCTATAGAAACTACATTATTTCTGAACATCAACGACGAACTTGGCAAAATATATATCAGGATTTTGTGACCATTAGTCGAGAACGGCAATCAGGTTGTTATAATTTGCACACATCTGACAAGGCTTTTGATAGCGTAGAAAAAGCTTTCCAGATTTGTAATATTTAACAACTGCTTGACATGCATTCTGTCACATCTTACATATCGATGTCATTCTTCACAGGATTTATATCGAAACAATTATTTTCTTACTCTCCAATAACGTTGTCTGCTGACGACTTGACGTTGTGTCGTCCTAGAACCGTTTAGAATGCTCGATTTTATCAAGAAAAAGAGGAAACATGTTGTCGACACCAGGACAATAATGTGCTGATATATATGTTTGATGATACCTATGCAGGTCTATTGTAGCACTCCGAACCATGCTTAGAGGACCTCATCCAGCCTGGACTTCCTAATTAGACTCCACAAATGGAGTACCGGCTCCTCCGTGCACCTTGCAGATCCGGGTTGGGTCTCTCCTAGCCTTGCATACCTGAGCCTGCAGAGAGCCTCACACTCGCACCGCACGTGTTTTGGAGTTCCCTCCTCCTCCTGGCAGAACCTGCAACGGCTATTATCTGCCAGGTCGATCTTTTCCATGTGTCTGTTCATTCTACAGTGCCCCGTCAGCTGGCCCACTAATATTCTTATCGTCTTGCAGTTCCTCTTAAATAGACTTGCCGTGAATTTTGGGGAGCCGTGCTTCATGGCCTGTAGTTGTCCCGGTGTTTGATGATAGTATAATTAAACATCATATTATGGCATGAGACATAAACCAATTGGAAAGTTGGAAACAAATTCAGGAAATTTCTATTCAAGTTTCACCACTTACCGCACTAAACTAGAGTGCAACCATGTGAGATAAAATGTCACGAATCTTTGTATATCATGCAAAATTGAATCCAAAGGGACTTCTATAAGGAGCGTAACAGAGCGCTTTCGGCCGTAGCCATTATCAGTGTTACCTGAAAAGTAAGTAACAGACTGTCAGTGGAGAGTCAAAGATTGCTGTCGAACTGAGGCAATGTTATTTTTAGTGGAGAATATGATAAGGTGAATCACTGTTATGTTCAGTTATAAAATTGTTGGAATTTTTTTAAATGATTTTTTTAAAGTGGGTTAATTAAAGTTATAATTTTAAAAATATGATTTTTTATGAATTTTTTGTGCGTAAAAAAGGCAAATGGTGGACATCTTTTACTTATTGTCAGTGGAAAAAGGTCAAATCCATGGAGATAAACAGACAACACAAATCGACAATGGTCACAATTAAATTTCACACATAGTATGTCAAATTTTTGAGAAAATGATTCACATAATTTAGATTAAAATCCTTAACTAGACAAAATTAAGAGAAAAGCATGGTACGACGACCCGCGCTTTTGGGTGACACAACAAATGTGTCACTACTGACAGTCTTGACAAGCAGACTAATGACGCTTATACGCAAAAAAACCGCGGCAATTTTGAATTGAAGAGTTGGGAGATAAAATTAAATAAAGTTACTGTAATGTTCGTTGTTAACCTTAAGTACAAAAAAGAGTTGCTATGTATTGAGTGACCCAATCTGCAAATGACCACTCGAAAACTCAGTTGACTGCTTAAGTTGTGGCCTGAGAGCCGTTTTGGAAGGAAGAAAGTACTTAATCAAGTGAAAATAGAGGACTAACTTAGAGATGAGAATAGCCTCAGCTAACTCAACTCGACGGATAGGAAAGAAAAGAAGGGAGATGACATTAGCCTGAACTAACTCAACTCATAGAGGACTAACCTAAGGGATGAAATTAGCCTCATCATACAAATTGTGAATACTTTAGGGTTTGACGGATAATCTATCTTGCTGAAGTTTTATTTGAAGCTAAAGCAAAATATTGGAAGTGATGCCTTAACTACTGTGATCTTGTTTACTCTGGTGCTGTCATTTAGTTTTGGGATCTTAAAAGATTTACCTCATCATTACCTACATCGAACATGTACGCTATCACCCTCAACTCTGTCCTAAAAAAATGGAAATCAGATCTGTTTTGCTCATTTGCATCTAGGTACCTTTTTAATAGATTTTCTAGATTGGATCTATTAATAAGTCAGCTAATTGATGTTCTTGGCCGTTCTACCGAATTCTCGAGTGCTTTTTCAATAAAAGGGAACTAAATTTTAAAATACTTATGTATTTCCATAGTTTTAAACACATTGCTTAGCTTGCTCCAACTTCAAAAGAGCAATAAGTCATGCTTTGCATAACATTTTTGAGGAATGTTCACTATAATTGTTTGCATATTATTCAGCGGCATGCGGTCCATGGAAGCATTGCTTTCCTTAAAAGTCTAGAAACAATGCTCCCCAATTTAATACTATATTGTCACACGAATAATAATTATGAAAACGAAATATTAATCTTAGTGTGAAGCAGGTTTCAGTATATATTTAATTTTTGTGATCTCGCCTCCAATGTCGCAATCGGCCATGGTTCATGTCGAAAAGAACAAACGGCCCATGGCCGACTTCGACATTGGAGGCTGAATCACAAAAATGAAATTTATACTAATTATTCATACTTATTATTATTGAGACAAAATAGTACTAAATTGGGGAGCATTCTTTCTAGCATTTTAAGGGAAGCAATGCTTTCCTTGCTCCCATGGACCGCCCGCCACTGATCTTACTGTATGCTTTACGTTGCCTATCCAATATTATTAGTTCTAATTGTCTTCTATACTTATATTTTAAAGATTTTAAAGAGATTTAAGAGAAAACTAGTCCAAGGAATGATCACCCCAGACGGTAACAGCAAATTTGTATTTTATCTCTGGAATTTACATGTTTAAAACTTAAACTTGGAAATAAATTAATAATTAATACCCAGTAACAGGAACAGCCTAGCAATCAATGCACAGTTTACCTAATTATATTTAGTTAACTGAAACAATGGTTTTTACAACCTGGTCCATTAAACATTTTGAGCCATAATTAAGTCCCCAACTGAGTTATGTTTCCTTTAATTATCATTCTAAATTGAGGCAAAATATAGGTTTAAAGTGTTCTTTAAAAATCTCGTATAATGACTATATTTTGAAATTTTAACGTAAATCAGTTTTAAAGCGTTGTACTTGATGACTATCACTAGTACTTCGGGAAAGGGCATGTAGGCACGGCTATTTACTTTTTTTGTAGCAAATATTTACATTTAATTCCACCACCGGTTGATTTACCTACAAAAAGATAAATCAACGACGATAATATAGAACATTATCAACAACTGCTACTTATGGCCAGAGATTTCCCATGGAAGCTTCGACTAGATATTACTACCCTGGGGTTTGAGCGTGCCGTAATTGAAATTAAGATCTAATACGTCATTATAGAGACCTTAACCAAATTAGAAATTGTACTAGTTAATATCGTCAAAAAAGTGTACAGGGTGTCCCAAATTCGAGCCTCATCATTGGGATCTCGGAAACTAGAAGAGATACGAGGTCGGTTAAATTGAGGCAAAGTTGCGCAATGTGATGCTGATCAAAATGCTACCTTAAAAGTTAAAAAATTTCGAATACTTCCGAAGATAATTAGCAAAAACCGAATATTCGCGATTTTATTTTTATTTTTTTATGACTCTATTTGAATTGATATAACAAAATAAATTTCACATTCTCATTGCTACTTTTTCTATTCTACAAGATGGTGTTATCAGATTTTCAAACCGACGTTTCGTCTTTAAGCTGCCATCATCATTTTTGTTTTTTTAAATACGGCCCTGGATTTTTTATTACGGATTTTAAGAGCTCCTAAGGTCCCAAAACCAATAATGTATCACACTTGTTCGAAAAATTCATATTAATGTCATTTTCCTTAAGAACTCATGTGTTAGAGAGAGACAGAAAACAGATTTTTGGTGCGATCTTAACAGGAAATCGTTAAAATGATTGTTTTCGAAAAAGAGCAATATATCATTCGTTCTGGCACATCAGAAGCTCTTAAAAACCGATATAAAAGAGCCACTATCTTCTGTCTCTCTCTAACACATAAGTTCTTATGGAAAATGCCATTAATACGAATTTTTCGAATAAGTGCGATACATCATTGGTTTTGAGACCTTATAAGCTCTTAAAATCCATAATAAAAAATCCAGGACCGTATTTAAAAAAACAAAGTTAATGATGACAGCTCAAAGACGAAAAGTCGGTTGGTACAGGGTGTCCCAAATTCGAGCCTCATCATTGGGATCTCGGAAACTAGAAGAGATACGAGGTCGGTTAAATTGAGGCAAAGTTGTGCAATTTGATGCTGATTAAAATGCCACCTTAAAAGTTAAAAAATCCGAATATTTCCGAAAATATTTAGAAAAAACCAAATATTCGCGATTTCATTTTTATTTTTTTAGGGCTCTATTTGAATAGATATAACAAAATAAATTTCATATTCTCATTGCTACTTTTTCTGTTCTACAAGATGGTGTTATCAGATTTTCAAACCGACGTTTTGTCTTTAAGCTGCCATCATCATTTTTGTTTTTTTAAATACGGCCCTGGATTTTTTATTACGGATTTTAAGAGCTCCTAAAGTCCCAAAACCAATAATGTATCACACTTGTTCGAAAAATTCATATTAATGTCATTTTCCTTAAGAACTCATGTGTTAGAGAGAGACAGAAAACAGATTTTTGGTGCGATCTTAACAGGAAATCGTTAAAATGATTGTTTTCGAAAAAGAGCAATATATCATTCGTTCTGGCACATCAGAAGCTTTTAAAAACCGATATAAAAGAGCCACTATCTTCTGTCTCTCTCTAACACATAATTTTTCGAATAAGTGCGATACATCATTGGCTTTGGGTTAGATGCTCTTAAAATCCGTAATAAAAAATCCAGGGCCGTATTTAAAAAACCAAAGTTGATGATGGCAGCTCAAAGACGAAACGTCGGTTTGAAAATCTGATAACACCATCTCGTAGAACAGAAAAAGTAGCAATAAGAATATGAAATTTATTTTGTTATATCTATTCAAATAGAGTCCTAAAAAAATAAAAATGAAATCGCGAATATTCGGTTTTTTCTAAATATCTTCGGAAGTATTCGGATTTTTTTTACTTTTAAGGTGGCATTTTAATCAGCATCAAATTGCGCAACTTTGCCTCCATTTAACCGCATCTCTTCTAGTTTCCGAGATCCCAATGATGAGGCTCGAATCTGGGACACCCTGTACAGTAGAGATTTGTAAATGGTCCGGGTGGTAAGTGTGATATTGTGCAAAACGTAAATGTGACAGATAATATTCCTTTTTTTAGAGATGCCTTTCACCTCCGAAGCCCACGAATGTGACACATCTATGGTAAACAATCAGAATTGATTTTATAATGCAACAGAACAGGCGGTTCAACAAACAGACACAACAGATAAGATAAGGGGGATTCAAACAAAAGAACATTATTTATACAAACATTCACAGTGTCATACCACATAATACTGATTACAAATTCAATATTGTTAGTAAATTGCCAGAAATTATATTATTGGGTAATACATTGATTCTGAAAAGGCATGTTCTCATGTATATTCAAAAGGCTTGATTTATAAAAAAAAAAATATCATATTTTGCCTTTCAGGACAATTATTCGGGAGTGGTTGCTGATGTAAAAGCAGGCAACAACTACGTTTCTATTGGGCCAGAGACAATACTGGTGTTACATACATATCATTCGCTAGGCTTAAATGATTCATTATTTCTGAATAATTTTGAGAATTTATGTTAATATTTGACATCAAATTGTAATAAAAATTTTAATTTAAAATAAATAAGCAATTTTATGCAAATTCTTAAACTTAAACATAGTCTAAATACTCTTGATTTGAGTCAGATGTATACGTGTGCTACACTGATCTGTAAATTGAGTTGTGCATAAAGTACATACATCAAATTTCCAACAATATCAGATAATTCTGTAATTCTATTCAGGATAACTATTAAAAAAAAAACAACGCGGAAAATGGCAGATAATTTCGAGTTATTTCTAATAATGTATTTGAAAATATAATTTTAAACTACTAAGTAGATACTGACGAAACAGATGTACTTAATCCAAGTAATGTAGATTTTGTTTTTAACGCCATTATTCTTAAATGTACATAACTGATAGTATTGCATCCATTAAAACTACATATTTCTGTTCGAAGGAAATGAACTGCCATGGTATAACACAGGGTTAAGACGAGCAAATCAAATTAAAAGAAAATGAGTCAATTATAACGTGAGAAGAGTTTAAATGCATCAGAAACCTTTTTGTAAACTTATGAAAACGTAAAATAGGGCACCACTTCTTCACTAAAAGAAATGTAAATCGTAATAAACAGTAAAACTGATAAAGAAAGTAAATAATTTACTCAAAATTGTATAAAATTTGAAACTGACAACGAAGATTAAATAATTTTGAAAAAGTTAACATTTCTAATTGATTCAAGTTTTTTGCCGATAGTGTGGCTGATTAGGAGATTCAATTTGATTGATCCGATATCAATCTGCCAACAACAGATTCAATCCTTTAAGAATGCATCTGACCTGGGGCTTATTAACTCAGTACGTGTGGCTGGTAATGAACCGGTGTTCGAATATCTAACGCCTAACAATCAACTTTTACTCAATCGGTTTGGCTGTAGGAAAAAACATTTATACGAATATGCTCTACAACTAAAAATTGCAGCTTGGCATGACTTATGCCCAGTTTCTTAAATTATGGATAACTTTATTCTTCAAATATTTCCTATGACAACGATTGTTAATACAATTGTAACCATAGAAATTGTTCTAGGAATAAAGTTATTCGGGCTTCAAGGAAGCTTGCTATTTATTATTGATCTCAATGATATAAAATATTTTATAGCGCCAGACTTTGTTAATAAATTTGCTGATGATTCTTTCTTGCAATCACAACCATGTAAACGCCGCCATATAAAATACGTAACAACTAAATTTAAAACAAAAACAATGATACAAGAAAATTAAATAATCCCCTAGAAATATATGATAGTATTTCTAGTCGATTATTTTATTTTCTTGATCATTGTTTTTGTTTTAAGTTTAGTTTGTTCAAACTTACGTATTCTACCACGTATTAGAAATTTGATTGTTTTTTTTTTTTTTTTTTTAATGAGCCTATTGGTGACAGAAATTAAATGTCATTCGGCTTATATTTACAAAAAATAGTATATTATTTTATATGGAGGGAAAGTGATACTTTTCATGGCGCGCTCGTGTTTAACAGCCGAACGGAGTGAGGCTGGTAATAGAGAGCAAGCCATGAAAAGTAACTTTTCCTCCAAATAAAATATGCTGTTTTTTCTTCAAATGTCGACAAATTAATGCAAAAACATCTCTTTTTAATAGTAATAATATCTAATTCTTATTAAAGATAAATGGGTTCGCAAGGCGGCTTAGACCACGGTCGTAGGTGGCCTTGCCTAGAACGGTGTCGGTGAAATGTAACATCAAGCTGTCAGTGGACACTGTCAACAATAATTATTTTTTAAGAATGCGTCTCCGATTGCGTTTTAATTCCGTATTGATAAGCAGTTATTGAGTAAGTTCGATTAAATAATAACCAATTTGTTCCTAAATTAGTGATTTTTAGAAATGCAGTCACAAATTGAGTGATAAATACAAATTGTAGTTTAATAAATCTAGAGTTGTTGACGCTTATTTTGCTGTCTGTTTGTATTGTATCTATGTTGCTATGGTAACACTTTTACCTCCGCCGGCGGAAAAGTGAAAAGTAAAGCTCCGGCGGAGGAAAAACGAAGCTTCACGGCCGCCTACACAGTCGAGTAATAACGGATTTACTGACGTTTGAAGAAAAACTCTTTTTTTCTTCAAAATAGCAACAAATGTTTCCATCAACTTTAGAATAGATCTTGCCTTCCAAAATAGAGGAATGCATTTTAATGCAATCGTTACAATAATGTGATTTCTTGTCTTGGATGGTATTTGTTCGCCACTAAAATAAGGTTTTTCACCGTGATATTTATACATAAAATAGTAAATAATGATGTCAGAATACTTATCTGTTGCTTATAACAGATATATACACAATTAGCATACGTGGGACAAAGGTAATTTTTATACAAAAAGAACTAATATCAAAAAAGTAAGGGTGTTCATGTATTATGACAAGAAATGTTTGGTTCTGGGTTTTGCGGTTACATGGTGATTTAGTTGTTGAAAGATTGCTCTATTAATTAAGATTACTTCAATACAAGACAATATAATTATAATTAAGTATATCTAGCTGAACTGTATTAGGCTGCCTATCGAAACAAACGTTTACTATTATTAGTGTAAATTGCAGTTAGGCCGAGTTAACAATCACTTGTGTACAGGGTGGCTCGAATTCATGGGGAACTCAAAAACCGTAAGAGATACAGTGTCGATCAAATTAAAGCAAAATTACGCATTCAGGTGCTTAACAATATGTCGTTTAGAAAGTTTTAAAATTCCGAGTATTTCCGGAGATATCTGGAAAAAAACGAAATTTTGCAAAATCGTTTTATTTTTTTCCTAAGCTTATTTAAAACCGAATTTCAAATTGAATTGCACTATTGCATTACCAGTTTTTCCGCTCTATCCAATGGTGGTATCCACTCTGGAATCCGACGTTTCGTCTTCAAGGGGTCATCATCAACTTTCTATTTTTAAATACGAACTTTAATTTTTTTTATAGTTTTTAAGATGAAATTGGCGTTACTAATATGAATATGTTTTTAATTTTTTTTAATCTTTATTTATTTTTTTTAATTATTCATTTTGATTTGTGGTAATTTCACTATTTTTTATTTTTATTAGCACTTAACACAAAAACAAATTAAAATATTGCTATAGATTATAAAAACTAACTTAAACTATTTCAAATTACGCCAAAGCAAAAGAAGTAGGTAATTAAAAAAAAAAACTAAAAATGAAATTAAAAACAAAGAATTGAAAAAAATAAAAACACATATTTATATTAATAACGCCAATATCACCTGAAAAACGATAAAAAAATTAAAATTCGTATTTAAAAAAAAAAGATTATTAAAGAGAGTGAATTTCAAAAAATTGGGAAATTTCAATTTTTGTCCGGTTTATTTTAAGACCCG